>MU001884.1:3714-79807 GCA_010093585.1 Melanomma pulvis-pyrius CBS 109.77
CAGCCATAGCTACTCATTCAACTAGTAGCCATTCAAACGCAGCCAGAGTTCATGCCATAGGATTTCGTCCCTCCAAGGATGACTAGAAACGCAGAGATTTTTAAATCGAACAAGGGCTAAACAATGCTTTCACAGGATTATCTCCAAGCGCGAGCTCGCCCCCTCTCAAATCTCCATCATACCTTCCGTATCGGATCGTGCACACACACGGAGACGTCAACCAAGCCAATTCCAACGCCCTCGGAAGGAGCTTGGATAACTTTAGGAGCTATGGACACAACTTCCCCAATCTCTCCTGATAAGAGCCCAATGACCGATTCTCGCGAAGATTCAATCAACAGCGTTTGGAGAAGACGCCGAAACTCGAATTCTCACACCCTCTGCCAATGCTTCTTTGCTATCTCGTTTATCTTCCCGGCATGCTTTCGTGCTGTTGCGGATGGGACAATCAATGATTCTCGCCGTCGTGCAATGAATGACATTAGCATTTGAGCTCAGATACAATCGATACGCGGTGAATGACCCATTTTTGCCAGCTATACTTCCTTCTGCGGCGTCTAAAAATTCTGTAAGAGGTATATTGGCGCTTAGCATGCTGCATAGGCGACGTAAGGCGGTCCATCAGTCTGAGGGGGTATGTTTCATCTCGGGCGCACGAAACAGAATGTTGCGGTTTAATCAGTAGAGGATGAGATGGTTGTTGTTGGTGTAGGGGTGGATGTTTAGAATCGGGTTAGGGAGCCTATACTTCAGGAGATTTGTCAAGATCTTCTCCTTCTTCAAATCCCCTCTTCTCTCTGCGACATTGTTCTCTGCTCTACGCACTTCTCTCTCCACGAGCCTAACCCGTTTTCATCACGATAAATAACTGTCTCCTATGACACGCCTTCAAATACACCTAAGATTATCACTGTCTCAATCACAGTCGGCCCAAAACGCGTAGAATTTATCTGCCACGTTGGCTCTTTTGCGGCTTGCAGCTTACCTTCCCAGGCCGCCTTCTGTATCGGAGTAATTGATTCTTCCTTAGTCTCCCATGTAGAAGTTAGAAGTGGCGTATGACAAGGGAGAAGATGAAGATCGATAGAACGACTACGAGGTGTATTAGAAATATATGAACGATGAGATTCAGCACCAGCAAATACTTTTCGTCGCGCCAGTGACCTTGAGTAGGAGATATTGCGGACATTTAATGGCTTCCACATATCCTCGTCGGCAGCCTCGAAGTACATCATATGGATGGACAATAGCCGTCGAATGCACCCGCTCTTTCTAGCAAAAGGGACGGGTATTCCTGACATTCGTCGATTCTTGCTTTTCCTTCCAACACATGGGAACTGGAAAATATACAGATCACTTGTTCGTACTTATGAATGACATAGAAAGCGAGTTGGCATATATTCTTGCTCGATACGAAAATGATGAGAGTTGTGCCCCTCTTGTCTGGAAATCGACAAGATAGGGTTCAACGGTTGGAAAGGGCCTACAGGAAATCTTTGACAGTCACATTCACGGGCCCATGCCGAAGCTATGGAAGAAAAGCCAAGAAGGAACAACGAGACAAAAATAGCACATCGAGTTGATTGTAGAGGCACCACCAAGTGAAACACCTACCGAAAAGTCGTCCGTGAATCCAGGATTCTGATTCGAAGAAAAGATACGATGTACTAGGATATGCCTGACTATATATATATCTTGGAAAATATTTATTGCTGAGGGAAATGGGGTTTTGTGTTCTGTGTGAACATTTTCTTGCACTTTTCATTGATAGTTTCTCACGAATCATTATCCGACCGAGAATGATCTAGAGGCACTCAGATTGTTAAAAAGGAAAGGACCCCCGCAATATGGGAAGGAATGTAGGAAAATTCAAGATGGGTATTTCAGATGAAGACGAGAAAGGGCACTAGGGATTATAAATGCCCTCGAAGTGGCGAAAGTTTCAGAATAGAATTGTACACTTGTTAACGTGTAGTAGTATCCGTACCCAGAACTATGTATCTTGTACTCACGTTGCGCAATATGTACCAATACGCGCTCTAGCAAAAAGTAGAAGGCGTTTGCAAAAATCAAATGTCTTGCATCCACCGGGAGTCGAACCCGAGCCATTTGCTTGGAAGGCAAATATCCTACCGCTGGACCATAGATGCGTTTAGAATCAACTTGAGCGGTTTTTTGAACCTCATGCTCTTATGTACTGAAACAACCTAAGCTGCAGCTGAAATGGATCGTCCGTCACAAAGATGGGAGTTTTCGTGTTGTGGGGCAGCGGGGCAGCTCCAATCTAAGAACCTCGAACGTCCCAGGCAAACACCCACGACTCATTCCATCACTAACCGTCTACACCTTGCGCTAACTCTATTCCATAACATCAGATTCACAGCCTTGGAAAATGCTTGCCATCACTTGGTTATCTCGATCCTACACCCACTGCCATAGCGGACGCGTCAAGATGCCCATCCGAACCTCCTCTCCCGGCCCGGGCATCGCCTTGCATCGGCTTTACTAGACTTCAGCTCTTCCCTTCTTAAACGGGCAGAATTTCGCCTACCGCGCGTTCAAGCACTTGCACTGACATTGGGGGAGTATGTGGCGCCTCCAATATGCCGGTACCCCAGGTCGTACTCGCAGGAGTCTAGTAAGTAGGTGTCAACCTTTGAAATATGCCCGGCTGCCCAAGACAATAAAGGATGCCCGACATGAACCATATGCCTGTTTCCTGTTCCTGGTGCGTCGATGGGAGTCCGGACCAGTCCGATTCCCAGCATGGCGATCGAAAAGCTGGTGGGGGAATCGGGTTCCGGAATCACACGTGCATGGCCTTCTTCAACAATTGCATGTCAGGAGATCTGCCGTAGTGCGTCATGGCTACCCGTGCATAGGAAATACGGGGCGATGTACCGCAGCTGAGGCGCAGCTTGGATCTGGATTAGAATGACGTTTCGATCTTTGGAGGGGCAACATGCACGGGCGCCAATCAGCATCTACTCAGGGGTGCAAAACACCCCGCTGACGTAGCGCAAAATTCTACGTTGAAGCGGACATTTCCGAGGCTTGTAGAAGTGCACGAGGTCGTTTCGTGAATTAACGTCTGACGTAGGAAGTCCGTCAGATTAAAATACCGTGGAAATGAGGGCTAAAGGTGAGTACTTAAGTCCCCGCTCATCACCTTCAATCCCCTTCTTCCTACCATCAACTTCAACACTCTCCAAACAATTACCAAACAACTACCAACCAACAACCCAAATCTCAATCACAATGGAGTCCGTCAAGGTATGTACCTTCAAGACTTTTCATCCCACCCAAACTTTACCTCCACCAATCCCATTTTTGTGCTTTACCAAGCTAACACCTCCTTCCAGAACGCCGCAAACTACGTGTCCGAGACCGTCCAGGGTGGAGGTGCCACCGCTTCCAAGGAGGCCAACAAGGGCGTAGCCAAGGACAACGACGCAAGCCTCGGCTCGCGCGCCTCAGCGGCCAAGGATGCCGTTGGCGACAAGTTCGACGAGAGCAGCCACAACACCAAGGCTGATGTTCACAAGGGTTAGTTCTCCACTCTGGATGATGGCGACTCACAGACTGACGACCACATAGAGGCTGCTAAGCACTAGATGCTTTCCTTTCGAGCCTGGGACATGATTTACATGACATGATGTGGGAAGGATGTATGGATTATACAATATAAATACCCCGATTAGCATTGCTACTGCTTTGCACTTCTTCCATTTTTATTCTCTCCTTGCTGCCTTGACCTGTGATGATTCTTCATAAGATGCTCACACGATTCTCTGAATGTCTTTCTGAAACACTGTGCATTGCTCTTTGTCACTTTGTGATTATAACCATCTCAAGCCTTTTGATCCCTCGATTTTATCACATGTATGTATTTCGCCCTGCCACTTCTTTCGAGCATTCGTGTAATATATAATTATAATTGTTTCCGTATCGTAACTACGTTTAATCTACCACGTTAGTTAACAAAGACGGGAAAGTATTCACAACATTTCCTGTCCCATGTCTATGCCATATGATGTATCACACGTAGGCTACCTCAAGATCATCAAACAGACACTCCCAAGAAAGTTCGCGAGGTATGAGATACTTCTAGAAGCACGTCGCGAATCCATGGACCCCGAGTTTACCTCCCCGTTTTTGATTTCGTTGCCCAAATTGTGCTACTTCTTTTGGTACTAGTAGCACCAAGGTCTGCTTAGGACTTCAGATCACTACTGAATGTCCGGCTGCAACTGCAACTGCACATTCGCTTCTCCCCGCCTAGATCCAACACCCTAATAGCCACAGCTTCCAAGTAGAATATGACTCTAATCCGCGAAATCATTAGAATCATACTACTCTCCCCCGCCACAACATACCCCTAGATCTTCAAGCGCGACGGCTCACTCTTTTCGCTCACACCAACCCCTCATGCCTCATATCCCGGGACTACGGTTTTTGGGATATCGACTCCATCTTCGCCAATTAGACTAATCCAAATTGGAATTATGATCTGTATATCGATGACATATAGAAGCACATCGTTAATGATTCATGTGACTGCGCAATGCGCATTACAAGTTCGAGGTTACACCCTGTGCCCTAGATCTCTGCAAGGAGATTTAGAACGGGATGATGAGTAGAAAAGTGGTTATGACGATCGATTGTATCATCGGCTGAAAATGTAGATCGGGGGGCAGTGTAGAGCAGAAACAACAGCTCGGTCTAGTTGCAGTAGTGCTGCGTAAGCTAATAGGCGTACTTATCCATCAATCGCCTAAGTTGGAGAAATCCGCATCACCAGAAGGACCACCCTGGGGACACGCACATCAACTTGACCTGGAGCACGTTGGACGTTATCGTTGTGGTGTGCGCTTACGGCGTCTGCACATGCATAAGCGCCAGGATGCGAGCGCATGTTTCGTATACACGCGGGGGCCAAATTACAGCCCGCCCCTCTGCTTAGCAACTGCAAACAGTACAAAGAAACGGACGTTGGAGTGTAGGTTTAGGTAGTTCTTGCAATGAGGTAGTGCTAATAAGCGATATCATGTCTGAGTATTTCGACGAAGCTGCGATACTAAGGTGAGTCGCTCTGCAGAAGAGTAAGAGGCCGCACGTACATATCAGATCCCGTCGTATGCTGCTGCATGATCCGCAACAAGCTGCACAGGTCCTCCTCCATGACGACAATCCGCATCCGGATACGGACCGACTCCCTGCCTCGAGTGCGCTATAACTGGTCACCCTGTAGGATTCGGCACCCTGTAGGATTAATGAGTGCAGCCTGACACACTTAGACTGATTGGCTCATTGCTTGTCATCAGTCCCGAGCAATCAGCCACTACGGACGGAGTCAGGCATGCGGATAGTGCAGGCATGGCCTTGAAGTATCAGAATTTTTACTACTCTCACCGGCACAGCAGCACTCATCCCTGATGAAATTGCTCCTTGCTATCCGCTGATTGGAGTAAGTGGTTGGTGGCTTAATCGGTGATTGGCTACGTGCTCCATAAAAGGGCGCTGAATGAGGCATGTACTGTCTGCGGACCGAATCGAGGCGTGGTGGAGCTGCGTGAGCGCAGAATGAAACATACCTGGGAATATAAAGTCGTAGCACCTTCTGGTGAATCGCAGGACATATCCACTCCACTTCAACAACCAGCCAACTCTCGAATCCACTTGCATCGCTCTTTTGTCCGTTCAAACATCTTCCAGACCAATCCATATGGCATCAAAAGAGCACGACCACCTCAAATACGTGGAGGAACCTCGAATGTCTTTGTGAGTGCTCTCACTCTCTTTCTTTTATGCTGCATTGTGCCGGTTTCTGTCGGAGATAGTGTGCGTGCTAGTCTATGTGCTCACTGTCACGATTCTTTTCTTCTTTGGTCTATCGATAACTTCTTCTGCTTCATGTCACAACTTGTCTCCTCTTCTTGATATAGTTCGTCAACATGGCTATGGCGTTTGTGGTTGGATAGTCGTCGTAAATTACGGTACTTCCTTCTAGTGTTGTTTTCAATGACTCTTTTAGGCCTCTTTCTTTATCCTACTCTTTTTCTGTTATGATCCTTGTGCATAGACCTCCTCATACATAACTTTGTCTATGGAAAAGTACATAGTAAAGTTCCCTCTGTACGATTTCCTATGTGCAATTTCCTCGTGAAATTACACTTCGCTTTCCTCTTCCATGCTCATACACCTATTCCTGAGCTATCTTCTTCATACACTCAAATATTAACACCCTTTCGTTTTTGGTTACTCTCTTCTACTTCACTAATCCGTCCCTACTCTAACTCCCCTAAAGTCCACTCAAGCCCACATCCTCAGAACTACCTCTCCCTCGATCCCTCTACCGCCAAAGTTCCACTACACACACGTACACATTCACCCATCCCTCATCCTCGAGCTCTGAAACTAATAACGAATCAACATCAACCTCCATCTCTCGCTTGACCTCCGCCTCACTAGCGTTACTTAACGCCTCAGTACCGGTGGATAATGCCGAGGAACGCATCACGAGACTACAAAAAGCGGCACAAGAGCTCGGGTTTGAACTTCCTCGACAGTGCTATGAGTCTGAGAGGTCAGAGCTTGGGGACTGGCTTTCGTCCTAGACGGATATTATAAGAAAAAGAAGTGCGAAATAGAAGAGGATGAATAGGGATGCTTGTTAGCGCTAGTGATGATAATGGTGGACTTAAGGAAAGATAGAGTGAGCATGCAATGTGGTTTCTTTCATTTATGGTGTGTTCGGTGTAAAGTTTTATTATCCGTAATATTTGGAGTATGTTTCTAGATTGGAATGTGGATCGTTCGGAAGTTTGATATTATTGGGGCTAGAGTTGATAGCTCAATAAAAACCTATTTTTTCAAGATGATGATTCGTCAGTATATCTTCGCTTGTAGCTGAAGAATATCGTGAACCACAAAAGTGTTATAACACCAGCACCTGTTTTGGGAGTTCGATCCATCGCATGTCTTTCTTAAATATGTAAACAAGCTTCAGACTCAAAGCGCTAGAGCTCTGTGCATCTAGAAACTTTCCAGCTCACCACATAAGGCAGCTACGCTCCTTGACCCCTTTCTACAAGATTAAAATACCGATTTCATTAAGGTAGGATCCACATGCATGGCTAATGTCGGCCTGAAGCGCAACCGCCGCAACGGTACGTGCGGCTCAGACCACCTCAAGAGCTTCTCAAAGGAAACCTTACCTAATGGCACATGTCTAGTCTGATCCTTCGACATCGAGGGTAGTCTTGTTTGATGTTGGAACTGATGACGAGAAGGGAGAAGGGCGAAGAAAAGGTACAAAAGCTAACAAAGAGCAACCGAAAAAAAAGTATCCTGGGGTATAGACTGTGCAAGTCTCATATGACGATATTCTCATGACTGATATATTTCCGAGCTTTCTTCTAGACACCCGCTGCAATTGCTTTCTAAATATACATCAATGGTAGTAGAGTTTTGTTGCTGCCTGTTCTATATTTACTGCAGCTAGTCCAAGGATACGTAAATTCAACCATGTATGTCTCATCATATGGCTACGGTGTGGTAGCACAAACACTTCACCACGCATAAGAAATGAACCACGTGATGCTCAAACGAGTGATCCACGCACCCCCATCCGAAAAAGGTGGGCGCCCTCAGATCTCTCTTACTTTGGTCCTTGCACCCTCCGCCTTCTTTTCCAAAAATGCGAACCGCCAAGCGTGTGTCCCATTCGCGCAGAAGTGCCGTGCGCTAGCCGCTTCGAGGTGGCGGAGCATCCGCTAAGCCGCATTTAGAGGCGGTCATTGGTGATACTGCTGAAGACGTGGACAGATGATCTGAGGAATTATGGGAGAGTCGGGGGATTGAGGTCCGTGGGGAGGGAGGGCGTGGTGGGTATAAAGGGTGTGTGTCCCTCCTGGTATTTCTTGGTGGGAAGGAGAAGAAGCTTTCATCAAGAGATTTACCTTTCTGACTTAATTTCGAAAATGGACACCGTAATTGAGATATTGGGAGCTGAGTCTAGAACGAGAGACACCATTGATCGTTACAGAAAGATGTTGTTCAATATTAAGGCCAATGGCAACGGGAGTGGGACGAGTGGACCAGAATCATCATCGTAAGTCTTGGTATTCACTGTTCCTCCTGCTCTTCAGTGCCCAATTCCCGTGTCTACAACAAGGGCCAGCTTCTCTATGACCTCTCATAATCAGTGTTTCTTTTATTTCTGTCTTGAGTGGTGCTCTTCTTCATAAGTCTAACACTCTTGAAGACATCAAGGCGCATGCTCCATTACGTCGTCGCCATCGACAGATACCGAGATGTCTAATCGAAAACCCTCTTCGTCGAAAGTTGGAGGGGCGGGTATAGCGCTGACCACGGCTGCTTTAGCAGTACACGACAGTTCGACCCAGCGAGGGCAATGGGAAGACGCAGAGAGAATCAGAGTTGAAAGACTTCAGAAAGCGGCCCGGAGTCTAGGGTTCGAGCTACCCACCGAATCCCTACTACGAGAGAAGTGGGAATTAGACTCATGGATGAATGAACAGTGCGAATCGCGGCGCTGAGAACATAAGCGTGTGTTTGTGTAACCTTCTGTACCTTTGAGGCGAAAATGGAATTTGCGCTGGCGGCTCTTGGAATTAGAGTGTACCTCTAATGAACTTCTGGACTTGAAGGCGTCAAGGAAATAGTAGCCGCTACAGTATTCTGTCGCGGGTCGTCTTGACGATATTTTGTAGCCCATGTAACCTCTCCTCTTTTGTCTCGCCTAGATAAAGTGAAGCAACAGGCCAGGCATGAATCCCAGCTCTTTCTTCGCAAACTTTAACATCCACACCCCCCGATTTGAGCATTGATATCAATCCCCTCGTCTCAGGCCCAAGGACTTCTTCGGAGCCGTAGAGAAATATCCACCCTTTCTCCGGGCTTGCGTCTGTCCATTTTCTCAGGTCTTTGCAATTACCTGGAGATACCAAGGGATCATCTGTTGGAACTTTCTGGCCAACGTACTGACGTCCATACAACTCTAGGCTGCTCGAGTTCAGGTAGTCACTTGCTGTGTTTCTGTTGTTTCGTGAGACAATAGTGACCCACGGCGAAATCATTACCGCGAGACCCGGTTTCTGATGTCGCAGTTCGGGGTTATCTGTAATGTAAAGCAGGAAGCTCAATATTAAAGTAGCACCAGCAGAGTCTCCCCCGACGCAGATCCGGGAGGAGTCTCGTGCGATGGACAGCACGTACTCGTACCCGGCTAGGGTCTCCTGTAGCTGAGTGGGATACACGGCGTCTGGAACAAGAGTGTATTCTAGAGCGAATAGGGCCGGATTTCTGTAGCCAGATTCTTTCAATAGGCTCACCCATGCGAGGAGAAATTCCAGGTAGAAGTAGCCGGAGCCCATAGAGAAACCACCACCTTGGTTGAATATCAATAACAATTTTAAATGTCTGGATATGTAGTTGATTGCTTACCATGGCAGTAGTAGACAATTATGTCAGGCTGCTCTAGCTGGTTGCTCACGACCCATATTCCGCGAAGACCAGGCTGCAAATGTGAGTTGCGGTCGTTCCTCATTTAGAAGTAGACTTACTCTGCTAATCTCGGTCCATCTCAGAGGAGCCGTGACAATGCCATGTCGTAGCATGCGAAAGCGCAAGAATGGCAAGGCGACCGGTTTGGAGAAGAAAACACGTCCTAGAGATGCGGGCATGAACGCAAACGCGAATCTGACACAGCGGATGACGATGTCTTGGAAGATAGTGGCGCGCCTGACGAACGGATCACGGTGTTCGTAGGGGATGATGTATCTCCCTCGGAAAAATTCGTAAGGGAGGACGAAGACTTGCACCGTTGTGAATATAAATATCTCGAACGTGGATACACTCTGTGGCTTACCCAATGATGGAAATGCGCCAAGAAGCCATGTTATTGTTTGAATGAGGCCGACGTGGATAAGCAATTGGGGAGCGAGGAAGACAAGATAGACGACGCAGTCTAAATATGAAATTTGGCCGAGGATCATGCTTGGATTGCTGGAGTTCATGAAAATGGAGATGGCAGTCACTTGTTGAGGCGAGGACGCCCATGATGACGACGACGAGGCCACTAGCCAAGATGAGCCGTAGGAGCCGGCAGCCGGTGCGCGACACGACAATAGGTGAGGCTGGCGATGCGCCGATGGAACGAGACACTTTGGCGATGGTAGTGTCAGGGTGCCTCTATCCTATAACGTACTCGGCAAGTGAGTCGCGCATTTACTATTAGAAAGCCGCATGCATGGCCATAACCATGATCGTTCGTTTATTTGTTGCTGCTTCGTCTCGGCGCCACCTACTACAATGAATGTCCCTCGCAACAACACCTAGCCAACTTTCTCTCTATAGTGCCAAATAAAAGGAAGAAAACATTCAAACAAGCGCTAGGCTGGACCGTGTGATGCATTTTCTTAGTACTTGCGATGTGCTGCCTGCTTGATGCTCACTAACCGCAACACACAATAGAAGAAGGCAAAGCAATAAATGAATCATGTTCCATTTTCTGATTAAGTGTAGAGCTCCAGTGCATTTAATTCTATCCTAATGCGTTTTTAGCGCAATGCTATCAGGCTCCTCAGGAACTATTTCTGGCCTTGATGTCGACGATTCCGCCTTCTCGAACTCGATTGGACCAATGTCGTCCATCTTGACGAAGGAACCTTGGCCACCGGGAACGATACTAGGTCTGGTGTTTCGGCTCCTGATAAAAGTGTCGAGGGGAAGTTCGCCATCAAAGCTTCTCCCCTTCTTCACAACTTGAACAAGCCGGTTGAGGACCGAAAACTCGATTTTGAGTTTGACACTATACACCGCAGCTTTGTACGTCGTCTGGATTTCATAGTGACCAGAAAACTGGGTGGCGATGAGGCTGATGTCGAAGATAAGAACAACGACGTTTACGAGAATGAGGTGCTGGAGTAGCTTCCGTATTGGCACGTCCTGGCGTTTCCCGCCATGTCCGAGCAACCGTATCGTCTCATAGATGTAAATGCCGGAGATGATGGCTTCCTGGATGGAGAAGATGACGAGCTGAATCTTGTCGAATCGTACGAAAGTTTCGAGGAAGCGGGCCGAGTACTTGGAGTTTGCACCGAATGCTAGGACCACGAGTGGGCACCCAAATGCGATGGCGTCGAAGATGATCATGTTCAGTATCCACCGTGTCTTACGTGGGTCCTGAATGATGAGGTGGAGTCGAGAATATAGCACGACTGACTGGCCCATGACCATACATGTCCACCCGACAGCAACGATGGCACAGGATACCAGATCTGAGCGAATAATTTGGAAGAACTTGAAGATGAACCCAAGTGCGTGCGGCGCAATGCCCCAAGTGGCCACCAGCAGGCTCCAAAAATAAAGCCCTTTGCGCTGGCGAAAAGTAGCGAAGATGACAAAGGTAAGTTCAATGACGTTGTACAGCGATATGGTAAGAAATGCCCCCATGGTCATCAGAATCGGGAGGCCGACATTGACGCCCCCGACAATGCCATTCTCCTCCACCCCCGGCATGGAAAAGTACTATGTAGGGCAGAGCTGGCGCGACCTTGCTCGAGTGCTGATAGAAAGGCCGAACCAATGCAATTCTAGCGCTGCTGTTAGCCGACAGTTTCTTACAGAGGATACCCGTCTTCACCTCCGGTAACAAGACCGGTTACGGGCCGATGTTGGAACCTTACCTGGGAGCTTAGATTGGCACTCGTTTCCGCAAGACTGAACGGTCGAATTTAGGACGTCTCGGCCGGGAGCCGTAGGTGAGACGGGCCGAGGACTAAGGCTGCGGTATGAAGAAAGAAGCCCGATGTTTGGATTGCTTCCGAGTTGGATGGACGATAGCGGAGAAACTCTCCGTGAGGGACGGAACGAGCTAGCATTATATAGCTGGAGTGAGGAATTTTTTTGGCAGCTGAAAGCCGCCGGGGGTTTATTGCTGGGCAAGATGTTGTCTTGCGCGAATCGTTTTCAGTCGCAAAGTGGCCCTACGTGGTACGAGGGGGATGCTTTGCTTTTGACCACCCGAAACTTTCGAAAGACAAATGGCAGATGCCGGCTTGAAGGTCGACGCAGATTGGCGCAAAAGGGGTTCTCAACGAATCAAGGCATTAAAGTTGGCACGCCACGCTCCATGTTCATTCGAGCGTACGACTGCCGCCATGGGTGCACGGCTCAGCCGGCTTGCGGAACACATCCCCCGAACTTAGCGGACGCCTATTCTGGGGTAGGGTACTGTGTATGTGATAGGAGGATCATGTGATGCATATAGTAGGAACGCCCGGGAACGACTGAGGCGGGCGCTGCAGCGATAGAACAGGTTGTCTTGACCATGGCCGTTGCCGGTGGCCTGGGATATGCATGCGGCGTGGAGAACACCGCCGAGGTCGCGCCGAGAGCCGACGCGGGCCTGGGACACGTGATCGGGGCTTGGCGGCCAACTCGGAAGAAGATTTATGGAACCAGCGACTCACTGGTCTCACCTGCAAACACCACTCCACACCACATCCACCTGCCATCCCGCCTGCTTGCGCTCGCCCATCGCCCTCATTGCGTGCCACCAAATCTCCTCTTCCGCTTCTCTCGCTGGGCTGCGCGCTGCCTCATGGTTTGAGTGCCGCCTTGCCCGGTGGTGTTCCGCGAGCGCAACCTCGCCAGGTTTTCGCGACCTCGGAGCGCCTCACCATGGCCAACCCCGCCGCAGACGCCAAGTCGGCCCTGCTTGCAGAAGAACTACGGGAATTTGCACTGTGCGAGCCATTCTGCTCCCATAAACCTGCATGGCTGCTAATTATGGCGTAGGGCGCTGCCAACGACGCTCTTCCCGAAAGGCTTCTTTTGCACCACCTGCCACGCATTAGCGTTCGACTCGTGGAAGCTGATCTGCTGCAACAAGGCAGTGTGCTCGTCATGTAGGCCTAGCCCTTGCCGCATATCTCTAATGTACTGCCTGTGCTAACGTCGCCAAACCAGGTCATGAGAAGCTCGCATTCCCTACGACATGCCCGTCATGCGACCACACGCCCCTCGAAGCCGAATCATGCGTGCCTAACAAGGCGCTGCGCAACACCATGCGTGTCTGGCTGCAGAAGCAGAGGAAGAAGGAGGACGCCAAGGCCACCCCCAAGGCTACAACACCGCCAGCAGATGTTGTTCTAGAAGCCACGGTTGCACAAGCAGCGGGCGATGCCGCAGACAGGCCCGTCGAGAGCATCGAGAAGGCGACCAGGCCCGAAGACTTTGCAGACAATGATGCCACGATTGCCGGGGATGATGGCGAGACAGCCCAGCGCGCCGGCTCGACCGCAGCCCAGCCCAACGAGGTAGGCAACTCTTTAGGCGCTTTTTTTCATGGCTTCGTAGACATCCGCTAACCCGGTCCAGAATTCTCTCGCTCCTCAAACCGGTGACACACAGCCACGCGGAAGCCCCCAGTCCCAGAATGCAAATGCGAGCGCGGAGCCTACGTCGGCTACACAGGACCGTAGCACTGTTCAGAGTGCAGTGGACGGCTCAATAGAAGGGGCGGCCGGAAAGTCAACAATCATGAACGCAAATGGTATGGCGGGCCAGTTTGGCTTCGGTTTCACTCCAAATCAGGGTAATTTCAACGGCATGGGGTGGAATGGCATGACTCCAATGAACGGCATGGCCAACATGATGCCGAACGGGAATTGGAGCAACATGAATCCCATGGGTATGTCTATCTATAGCTAATACTACTCTGCTTATTTCATGTTTGCTGACCACAATTGCAGATTTCAATATGATGAACCATATGAATGGCATGTCTAATATGCCCAACGGCATGTACAACGGCTTCGGTGGAAACATGGGCATGGCAGGGATGAATGATATGTCTGCCATGAATATGATGAACTTTGGAGGCGGGTATGGAAATTGGGGGCAGGATGCGAACGGTGCGGGCTATGGAAACTTCAACGGGTACAACCAGATGGGGGGATATAATCAATCTGGAGCACAGTATCCCGAGATGATGAACCAATTCCCCAAGAATAATTTTTCCACCCAGAATCGTTTCCATGCCAATGGAGCAGCGTTTCCTCAGCAGAGAAACAACAGGAATGGCAGTCTTGGCTATGGCAACCAGAACAACGGCTCAGGCCCCGGGTTCCCTCACAGAGCGGATAGCCGACCTGGAAGCCGGGGCGGTCCACCGCACAACGTACGTCGATTTCATAAACTACCGCCGGCTCCACCGGCGATCCGTCCAAACACTGACGTGTGCATTTCGAAACAGTGTGACGGCGAGATACCTGATGGGAAAGCTGAGGCTGCTACTGAGGCCAAGATTAAAAACGAACATGCCCAGTCGTCCGCAGAGCCTACACAGGAAGGTAAGGGTAAGGCTGAAGACAACCTGGAGTCTACCTCGACACCGAATGTACATGCAGAGGGGGCATCCTCTACGGAAGTGACAGAAGACCCGAATGAATTAACCCGAGCAGTACGCGATGAATCGAATAGTGCACCGCAAACCAATGGCCTCAATCCCATCCAGACCGTTGACTCCGTTGAAATGGATCCATCTGCAGCGTACGACGAATCGATGATGATAGACCCCATGCACCCAGATCAAGCATATGGGCAAGGCATGGTAAACAACTATTCGAATCAGACGTCCCATATGATTGGGCCTTATGACGCGAACATGGGTTACAATCAAAACAATTACGGATCACGTGGAGGCTTCAATGCTGCATATGGTGCTGCCACTGTTCTTGTTGGTGAACCCCGGGGCTTGGGTGTCGAAGGAGCACCGACAGGCCCGCGTGCGATGAGAGAAGGTCGACCTAACACCGGATTCTCAAGCCGCGCAAACAATCCGCGATCAATCTCGAACGCTCCCGTAGCAAATGCCCCGCCCACACAAGAGGCTGCCCCAAGTAGTCCTCTGCGGAGGGGTAGATCGTGAGTTGACAATGGCTGTGATTCATGTGAAGAGCTATACTGATGAAAACCTAGTTCACCTGAGCGAGACGAAACTCTGCGTACCAAGAATAAGTCACCCACGCGGTCGCGATCGCGATCGCGAGACGATGACGGAGACGTTCACGTTGAACGAGCACGGTCAGTAGAGGATGAAGAGAAGCGAAAGCACGGAGATCGCGCCGCAACGCCAGCGGCAGGAGATGGTCACGACCGTCGCAATGAAGGACGCCAGCATCGCTCTTCTCGTCACGACGATCGCGATGAGAGGGATGTCCGAGATAGTGATTATGATGACCGATATAGAGATGATCGGGATAACCGTGAGGGTCGAGCACGAAGCACATCCGCAGACTCCAAACATCGTAGTCGACGGGACAAGGAGAAACACCGCTCATCGCGCTCGCACCGCGACCGTAGCCGAGAGCACCGCCGTCGCCACCGCTCACGTTCCCGGTCTCCAATTGCCGAAGAGGGGCGTGTAGATCACGATGCACACTCAAACGGCACAGACGTTGAGATTGGAGCCCGTCGTAAAAATAGGAGCGAGAAGGAGAAGCATCGCGAGCGCGATAGCGATAGGTCACGGGACAAGGATCGAGATAGGGATAGGCGAGAGAGGCGAGATAGGCGAGATCGTGATTATGACCGCGATCACGACTACGATAGAGAGAAAGATCGTTCCCGTGAGAAAGATAGAGATAGGAAACGCTCTCGTCGAGACCGTGAGGGTGAAGCAGAAGAAGAGCGTGACTACAACGATGAGAAATATCGTTCCTCGCGCCGGAACCGCAAAGAACGCGACCGCGACCGCGACCGCGACCACGATAAAGAGCCTACGTCTGCCACATCTACCCGTCCTGTTTCTCCTCCCGTCAACGCGCCCACGGGCCCCTCCGCAGACGGCTTCTCCATTCGTGGGGTTAGTAAATCCAAGAAAGAAGATAGATTCACCACAAAACCAATGCCACCCCCGACTGGTCCCCGCTCGTTTCAGCCACCCAAAGGGCCAGCCGCTGACCGTGATAAGAACCGTCGAGACTCACGGGAGCATCGCCGTAAGTCTAGCGTCACCTCTGTGCCCACGACACCGACCACGCCCTCAGCGCAAGACCACTACGCCGCAGAGCGCGAGAAGAACGCCCGCGAGAGGGATAGGCTGGATCGAGATAAGACGCTTCACAGTGTGCATTCACGCGCGACGAGTAGCCGTTCGAATTCCATCAGTGTGACTAAAGACCTTCCTACCACATCATCTACATCCACCTCGAAGCCCCTGTCCACGAAGCGCAGTAGAGACGCGATTGACGACGACGGGCCCGCCACTACTGCAAACGACTCAGCGAAGAGTAGCATTCCCACCGGCCCGGCATCCCACCGCACCAAGCGCCGCAAAAGCGACATCAACAGCGACAATGTCGCTAATTTGTTCGCTGCAGGGCTCCGGAAACATGCTGGTGCGAGAGAAAGGAGGAGAGGGGGCGTCAAGAACGAGGGTAGTGTGGAGAGGGAGCTGGAGAGGACTGAACGGGAGAGGGATGGCCGGCGGTGGTAAGAGGCCCGCCTCTTTTCTCATTGTCTTCACCAGAGAAGAGAAAGACGGTGTGAATGAGATGGTGGCATGCTCGATGGAATGAGGGAAGGGAGGGCATTCTTTGGTGATTTCTACTAAGCCGGAGAGTAGTAGAGGAGTACAGTGTAATTGTTTCTTCGTGTACTATATCCAGATTCTGGCCCTCTGTGCATTGCTTGGCTTTGGCCTTGCATGTGCGCTTTGTGTAGCTAGGGCACGGTACGAATTTTGGAAGTAGACATTTAAATATATAGAAACATTCTCCCCAAGTCAGGTGTGCACGATGTGATATCTGATGATGGCTGTTTGATCTACTTTTCGTGTTCTATTGCTCGGCTCTCTCTCTCTCTCTGTCTACACTTATTAATGCCATAATATCTGATACTAGAGAAGCTTGGTGTTTGCTTCGTTCATTCATTCTCTTGTTCTCCAATTGCTTGGATATCACTATCCATTTCTATCATGCCATTTTCTCTACCGAAACGCCCCCAAGGCAATTCATTTTCGGCTTCAATCCCCTATCCATCATCACACCTAATGCCTCGTCCCATTTACACCTTGCACGCCTTGCCCCAACTGACTCGCCACAACCGTTGCCTCCCTGATCGCCCGTGAAATCGCACCCCTCACTGTCCCCTCCTCCAACACCAACAACCCGCCAATCGTGCATCCACCCGGCGTGCTGACTTTATCCCTTAGGATAGCGGGGTGCTCACCATTGAGTACAAGTCCCGTTGTTCCCCTCATCGTCTGAGCAGCCATCAACTGGGCCTCCGCGCGCGGGAGCCCCATGGCCACGGCGCCGTCGGCAGCCGCTTCCAGCATCAGCGCAAAGAAGGCGGGCCCACTACCGCAGAGGGCGGTGCTGACGTCCATGTTGGCGGCCGGCAGACTGACGACGGCACCGATGGAGGAGAAGATGAATGCCACGAGAGCGTGTTGCTCGGTAGATAGCGGTGGGCTAGAAGTCTGGATCACGCTCATGCTCTCGCGCACAAACGACGCAGTATTCGGCATCACCCGCACAAATCTACACGCGCCCTCTGGAATCCCATCCGGATACACATAGCCCTCGAGCTGTGCGTCCGTGACACCTGCCAGGATAGAAATCAGGATCTTGCCCGCGAGCGCCTCGCGCATGCCCTTCTCTTGCAGGATGCCCTGCGCGCCCTGCGGTTTGCACGCTAGAAGGACGATGTCGGCGGATTGCACGCCCTGGAGGTTGGCGTTTGTAAGGGTGGTCAAAGGGAAGTTATAGTGGCCTAGTGCAGCTTTGACAGTGGCTTCGGCTTCGACGCGGGCGTCGCAGGCGATGAATTTGGAGGGGACGCGGGAGGGGGTTTTGGCGGAGGGATTTTTGGAGGGGGCAGCGGGGGAGAGGGCGGATTGCACGCGGGATGAGGCTAGGGAGGCCATAACACCGCCCATGATGGCGATGCCCATTGTGCCTAGGGTGTGTTTGTTAGTGGGGGTGTGTGTGAAATGTGGGGTGTTGGAGAATGCAGTACCGGAGCCTAAGACGGTCAATGTCAAGCCATCGTTGTCTGAGGGGTTGGACATGATTCCTCGGGTACTGGGATTGGGGGTTCTCGTGGTGTTGGGGGAGGAAAGCTGCCGAATGTCGATGTGGATGGGGAAGGAGCGACGTCGGTGGTGGGAGGGACATTTTCAACAAAAAAACGACGCACAGACCCTTCTTCCAGACCAGAGGGCGCCACCATCCAAGCTCCGGACAAGCCACCACCGGACATCGTCCATCGCCATCATTTCGCATGTGGTTCTACCCCAGATTCCGCCTTCCGTGCCTCACATCTACAAACCTGACCCCAACCACCATGGCCGACCCTTTCGAAGTGCGCATGCGCTTCACAACCCTTCTCTCCCACCTCAGCGGGACCCACACCTCTCACCAAAAAGCCGCCGTGTTCGCGCTCAAAAACCGCGAAATGGACGAGGATCTGCATTCGTGCATTCTGGAGCAGCTGGAGCGGAATTCCGTGAACAACAGGGCGAATATCATGTACTTCATCGAGCACCTGTGCGATTTGGCGAGTCGGGAGGGTGCCGTCGAGTTTGTGAGGATGATGCAGAGGGATATACTTAGGGTTGTGGAGGCGGTTTGTCCGGGGGATGGGTCGGGCGCGACAAATGTCAGGGTGGTTAGGAAGGTATGTTTACCCCTCTTATTTACTTGGGAAGGCGCTGTGCTAATTCAAAAGGTCCTCCAAGCACTGCAAACCAAAGCCCTCCTCCTCCCCGAGACCGTTACCGAGCTCGAAGCCGTGCTGAGCGCCCGCGACATTGCGCCTAGAACCGTGAGAAATGGAACGAGTGGGAGGCTGGATAAGAGGCAGATAACGGAGAGAATTGAGGAGGACCGGGAGCGGCATAAGAGGATGCGCGAGAGTATCTGGGCAGTGCCGGGAGAGGACGATGCCGAGATGGAGAAGTTGTGGGAGGAGGGCAGCGCAATTGGGGAGGATGATTATTTGGAGGGGGAGGAGGATCGGGCTGAGCGGCGGAGGGGCATTCGGTTTGCTTGAGGGAGATGGTATTCTACCTGCCGTTTCCTATGAGAGAAGGTGATGGTGTTCAAAGGAAAATATTGTCACGGTTTATGGCTTGGTTTTGGGAGCTGCATTCTTGGCGTTGGAGGTTGGAGAGATACCATTCGGACATAGATATCATGCACATGTCCGTGATTCTATTTTACTCGTATTGAACACAACCAAGACCTTGCTACATATCTGTACACGCGGAAATGCCCATCTCTTCGTATGATATAGTACACTTCCCCCTCCCCATCCATCTACTCCAGCACGACCGTCGCCCCAAGCGCCTTCAACGTCGCCACAATCTTCTCTGCCTCCTCCTTGGGAACGCCCTCTTTCATCGTCTTGGGAATGCTCTCCACAAACTTCTTACTGTCTACCAAGCTTAGCCCCAGCATCGCTTTGATCTCCTTGATCACCTTGGGCTTGGCGCCGGCGTCGAACTTGTCTAGCTTGAGATTGAAGAGCGTCTTCTCTTGCGCTGCGGGTGCCGCTTCTTCTTCTTCTACGGGGGCAGCAGCGGGCGCAGGACCGCCGGGACCAGAGGCGGAGAAGCCACCCATGGGCATATCGGGGATGTTAAGGCGGGTCTACCATGACAGACGTTAATTGACATGCTCCACGGTATACTAGGGCATCGAAGGGTTCCTGAGCCGTCGAGGACAGCGTGTCTTACCTTCAGCGTCGATACAAGGTCGGCCGTCTCCAGTAATGTCAATTGACTAATTTGATCCACAATGGTGGCGATTTTGGGGTTTGTGGCGGCTGCTGTATCCGTCGACGCCCACCTCCGCGATGTTCGTTGCTGTGCGAGGGACGCTGTGGCGGGGCGGAGGAGGGTTTGCGATGGTCTGAATTGGCAGACACAGCGCCCGAGGGCACGAGAAGTTGAGACGGACATGGTGTGTGGCGGGGCGAAATGGCAGGAGGGCTGATGGACGCGATAGAGCCGTGATTTCGGTGGTGTTGAGGTCGCCGCAAAATCTCCAGACCCGCAGGCATGGTCTGTGGGTAGCGGCTTGGCGAGAAATTCCATGTCGAACTTTTTTGTATCTGCCCGCGCAACATTTTCTGCTCCACCACAACTACGCCTCGAGAAAAAGATTTGCATCGAAACTATGGGAAGGCGCCCCAAATATTACATACAACATCTTTACCTCGACCATGGAGGCACGCAACCCTTTCCCAGCCGGTAAAACGATTACATTCGAAGCCCTCGCCTCGGTAGCTCTGAATCCAATCTACACCGATGATCTTTTCGTCCAATATGAGGGCCTTTTCGTGGAGGTCTGCGCCCACTGGATTTCCTCGGGGACCAACTCGGGTGCCAAAATTGCAGCTTTTGGGCGAATGATTCCGCTTGCGCCTTACATTGCCGAGCATCTCGAACGCTTCCTCACATATGTGTCTCAGTCACCACTTTTTGGACGTCAAGCTTCGGATTCCTCAACAGAGCTGGTGTTAAAAACTGTTGAGTCGGATCTCTGCCAGATTCTCTTAGGAATCTTCCGACTCTTGAGCCTAGACTTTCGAAACTTTGCCAAACATGTGCGCCCGCTGGCTTTGGAATCCCTCTTTCAACATCCGAGTAGAGCTGTCCGATATCTGGCTGTCCGGGTTTTCTGCTTGTATGTTCATGCCGCCGACTACGCGACTCTGGAGATGGTTAAGAGACACGTGGGCGAGGGCGAGATCCAAGGCGATTGGGAAGGTCAGATTTTGGATTATCGATTTCTACCCTTGTGGGAGGAGAAGAGGTGGTCTACGCTGCAGTCAAGGCTCGAGAAGAAGACAAAAGAGACTTCGAAATTAAATCCAGCAAAATTGTATCAGCAGCTCTCTCCTTACACAATCCATGTTAATGGGATTCTACTACCGCGCCTTGATGGAGCTCCATCTCAAGAGAAGCCGTCTCAACTCATCTCAACTTCCACCACCGAATCCAACTTGAGCAAAATGGCGACAGGACTGCTCGGCTCCAGTCCCCTCCTCCTCACGGGATTAGCAGGCTCCGGAAAGACTTTGCTAACTCGACAATTTGCATGGCAGCTAAACAAGCTCGATTCGATGGTCACCCTTCATCTCAACGAGCAGAGCGATGCTAAGTTGCTGGTCGGCATGTATGCAACCGGAGCAACTCCCGGGACCTTCAGTTGGCGACCTGGAGTTCTCACGACCGCTGTCAAGGAGGGGCGATGGATTTTCGTTGAAGACCTTGACCGCGCGCCAAATGAGGTTATAAGTACTCTTCTACCCTTGATTGAGCGTGGCGAGCTATTGATCCCTAGCCGAGGAGAGACTATCACAGCGGCGCGAGGCTTCCGAATAATCGCCACTATGCGCAGCACGGTGAATCCGAGGGGGCATGAGATTGTCCCACGGCAGAACATGATGGGGCACCGATTCTGGAATTCCATCAAAATACAAATGCCTCAACTTTCCGAGTTTGAGCAGATTGTTACAGCCAAATACCCGGCACTTCGCCGGCACGTCCCTGGAATTATGAGAGTTTACTCACGCCTTCTGGAGCTCTTCTCAGATGCAAAGTTCTCGTCCGAAAATGGTACATCACTGAGAGCCCTAACACCTCGAGATCTCCTCAAATGGTGCGACAGAATTGTTGTCCTATTAGCTCAATCGTCCTCGTTCAACACTGCTCAAATGGATGATATCTTCATGGAAGCTAAGGATTGCTTTGCTGGCAGTCTACGAAGCGATGAAATTCGCCTCAAAGTCATGGCTTGCGTGGCTGAGGAACTGCACATTGATCCTCAGCGACGAGATCACTTGCTCATGAACCGAGAGGTGAAGCTGGAGGTTCCTAACAAGAGCTCAGCCTCGGGCACTATCCGTATTGGACGAGCCCGGCTATCTAAGCACAAATCGTCCAGAAAATTCGCGTCCGGAAGACCCTTCTCTACAAACGATTATACATTACGGCTATTGGAGAAGGTGGCCGTGGCCGCAAACCAACAAGAGCCTCTATTACTTGTTGGCGAGACTGGAACAGGAAAAACGACTTGCATTCAGTACTTAGCGGAACAATTAGGTCGCAAATTAGTTGCGTTCAACCTATCGCAGCAAAGTGAGAGTGGTGATCTTCTAGGAGGATACAAGCCTGTCAATGTGCGCAGTCTCGTTATTCCGCTCAAAGATGAATTTGATGAACTTTTCGACACCCTATTTTCGAGGAAGAATAATCGTATATTTCTGGACAGGGTAGGGAAGCGTGTAGCCAAGGGCGAATGGAAACGAGTTTGCCTGCTATGGCGGGAAGCACTCAAGACGGTGGACGCAGCACGCAAGTCTCACGAATCTCAGACATCATCACCGGATCCTGGTGAAGGCCAACCCAAGAAGAAACGGAAGGTTGATACATTTCCTCAGAATTTTGACAAAGCCCGATGGGAGAAGTTTGCAGTAGACCTCGGGGATCTTGAGGCGCAACTTGCAAGCGGTTCTGAGGCGTTTGCGTTTTCATTCCTTGAGGGAAATATCGTCAAAGCAGTCCGAAATGGTGATTGGGTATTACTTGATGAGATTAACCTTGCATCTTCGGACACTCTCGAAGCACTCGCGGATCTCCTCGGTGGAGGTCCAGACGGCACGCCTTCAATTCTTCTCACCGAGACCGGAAATGTGGAACGAGTGGTCGCACATCCGAACTTCCGAGTATTCGCCGCCATGAATCCTGCCACTGATGTCGGCAAGAAAGACCTTCCACCAGGTATTCGATCAAGATTTACCGAAATATACGTCGAAAGTCCAGATAGTGATACCAAGAGTTTGCGTAGCATTGTCGAGAAATATCTGGGAGGAGAGACACGCGACCCAGCTATTCTGAGAGTTTCGGTGGATGTAACAAACCTCTACCTCGACATACAGCGGATGGCCAAGTCAAACATGCTCGTTGATGGGGCCGACCAGAAAGCTCATTTTAGTTTGAGAACCTTGACCAGGACTCTCTCTTACGCAAGAGAGATAGCACCATTGTGTACACTGCGGCGTGCACTCTATGAAGGGTTTCACATGAGCTTCCTAACCTTTCTAGGGAAGTCTTCGGAAGACCTTGTTGCTCCTCTCATCAAACAACATCTATTTCCTCAGAAAGCCAGCATGAAAGCAGAGCTCGGGAGACCTCTTCAGCAACCCACAGATGACCGGAGCTATGTTAGAGAAGGTCACTACTGGCTCCGGCAAGGGCTTTATCCTGTGGAAGCCCAGTCTCATTACATCATCACTCCGTTTGTACAGCGAAATCTAAACAATCTGATCCGAGCATCCTCGACACGCCGATACCCAGTTCTGATCCAAGGTCCAACATCGTCTGGGAAGACGAGTATGATCGAATATCTCGCAAAGCGGTCAGGCAACAAATTTGTGCGCATCAACAATCACGAACACACGGATCTGCAAGAGTATCTAGGCTCGTACATCTCAGGCACTGATGGGAAGCTTCAGTTCCAAGAAGGCGTTCTTGTTCGAGCCTTGCGGGAAGGGCATTGGATTGTCCTCGATGAACTGAATCTCGCGCCCACGGACGTACTCGAAGCTTTGAATCGGCTGCTGGACGACAACCGGGAGCTCCTAATTCCGGAAACACAAGAGGTGGTTCGGCCTCACGAGGATTTCATGCTATTTGCTACGCAAAATCCCGCTGGATT
Organism: Melanomma pulvis-pyrius CBS 109.77; assembly: GCA_010093585.1. NCBI lineage: Eukaryota > Fungi > Ascomycota > Dothideomycetes > Pleosporales > Melanommataceae > Melanomma > Melanomma pulvis-pyrius. The sequence goes on from MU001884.1 coordinate 27,477, forward strand.
GTACGGTGGCCGGAAGGTCCTGTCGAGGGCGTTTCGCAATCGATTCCTCGAACTGCATTTCGATGACATTCCAGTTGAAGAGTTGACTGAAATTCTGCAACGGCGGACTATGATACCGCAATCGTGGTGTCAGCGCATTGTAAACGTGTACAAGGAACTTTCTACCCTGCGGCAAGAGAATCGTTTGTTCGAACAGAAAAGCTTTGCAACTTTGCGAGACTTGTTCCGATGGGCTCAACGGAAAGCAGATACAGTGCAAGATCTCGCCACCAACGGATATATGCTGCTTGCGGAGCGCGTACGCAAAGAAGAGGAGCGAAATGCGGTTAAGAAAGTCATCGAAACGGTTATGAGCAAAGGTGGTCAGCGGGTCTACATTGACGAGGCAATGATGTACGCCGAGGATGGCTCACCTGAGATCCAGCTTTACAAAGACAAGATTGTAAATGATGGCGATGTTGTCTGGACACAAGGAATGCGCCGACTATTTGTTCTTGTTGCTCACGCCATCCGAAATAACGAGCCTGTACTGCTTGTTGGAGAGACGGGTTGTGGGAAAACGACAGTCTGCCAGATGCTAGCTGATGCATTCGAGCGGCAACTTCACATTGTCAATGCCCACCAAAACACGGAAACTGGAGACTTGATTGGTGCGCAGCGACCTATACGGAATCGGGCTGGGATTGAGGATTTACTTCACCGACAACTTCTCTCCGCCCTTGAGAATTCTGGGAACTTCACCGATCTCGAGCATTCGGATTTGGCACTCCTGCTCCAAACCTATGACACGCTTGGTCAATCTGCTCGAGATGCAATATGTTCGGAACACCACAGCGAGATCCAAGCCAATCGAAACAAGGCTGCTGCATTATTCGAATGGGCTGATGGAAGTTTGGTGCACGCTATGAAGACCGCCCAATTCTTCCTTCTTGATGAAATCTCTCTTGCGGACGATTCCGTACTGGAGCGCCTCAATAGCGTTCTAGAATCGTCACGCACCTTACTTCTTGCCGAGAAGGGTCCCATTGACTCTTTCATCACTGCCTCTGAGGGCTTCCAATTTCTTGCGACCATGAATCCCGGTGGTGATTATGGTAAAAAGGAGCTTTCGCCTGCACTGCGTAATCGATTCACTGAGATATGGGTCCCGGCTTTATCCGATATAGAAGACGTGATGCAGATTGTACGATCAAAGCTGAAGCCTAATGTCGCGCAACATGCAGGGTGTATCGTCTCATTTGCGCAATGGTTCAATGATAAGTACAACAACTCGGTTGCATCATCAATCTCCATTCGAGACACGCTTGCTTGGGTCACGTTCATCAACAACTCCCCGACAGATAATCCGAGCTTTGGAATCGTCCACGGAGCGGCTATGGTCTTTATCGATACACTCGGAGCGAATCCGGCGGGCTTACTTGCAATTTCTCCTGCATCAATTGACGAAGAACGGAATGCTTGCTTATATAGGCTCAGTAAATTGCTCGGCGAGGATGTCTCTCCTTTATATTTTGACACCACCAGGGTAATCGCCACGGAACGATCTCTTCAGTTTGGTGCTTTCTCAATACCTAAGTTCTCTCAAGCTGCTACCGAAGATTCCGGGTTCTCTCTTGAAGCACCAACTACTCGTTCGAATGCGATGAGAATCGTCCGCGCACTTCAGCTTTCGAAGCCCATCCTCCTAGAAGGCAATCCTGGTGTTGGAAAGACAACCTTGATTACTGCGATTGCCAAGGCTACTGGAAAACCTTTGACACGGCTCAACCTATCTGAACAAACAGATCTAATGGACCTATTTGGTTCCGATGTTCCAGTCGAAGGAGGCCAAGCAGGTACATTTGCTTGGCGTGACGCACCATTCCTAAAGGCTATGAAGAACGGCGACTGGGTTCTACTAGACGAGATGAATCTTGCGTCACAGTCCGTTCTCGAAGGTCTCAATGCAGTTTTAGATCACCGTGGGGAAGTATACATATCCGAGCTTGATCAAACCTTCCAGAAGCATCCAGATTTCCGTGTTTTTGCTGCGCAAAACCCCCATCACCAAGGGGGCGGACGGAAAGGCCTGCCTGCGTCATTTGTCAATCGATTCACTGTCGTCTATGCTGATGTGTTTCGCCCGGAGGATTTATCGCTCATTTGCGCCAAAGTATTTCCCGCCATCCAAGAGACTGAGGCGAAGAAGCTGATTGACTTCATCTCTATTCTCGATGAGCAAGTAGTCAGCCGACGTACTTTTGGTACTCTCGGTGCACCCTGGGAGTTCAATTTACGTGATACACTTCGTTGGCTCCAACTTCTTGCTCTTGCCGGGGAAACTGGCTCCGCGAGAGATTATCTCGATGTCGTTTTCGTCCAGCGTTTCCGAACTGAAGCCGACCGCATTCGATTACTCAAGTTATTCGAGACCATCTACGGCAGCCGCGAACCACGGATCAGTTTATACCACAATCTAGGACCAGAATTCTTCCAAGTCGGCCTCAGCACACTCCCCAGAAATAAGATAAACACTCGCCCAGATCCTATTTCGCACTTGCAGATTCCTCAACTAGAACCTATGGAAGCGCTCATGATCAGCGTCGAACAAAGCTGGCCCGTAATTCTAGTCGGCCCTCCAGGATCTGGCAAAACAGTGTTACTCAGCCAACTAGCCTCACTTCTCGGAACAAATCTCGTCAATTTCTCTATGAATGCGGATGTCGATGCGATGGACTTGGTTGGAGGTTATGAGCAGGTTGACTCTTCAAGGGAGGTTCATCATTTCGTACGAAAATTGCACAAATGGCTTCGACGGCAGATCTCGGGTTGTGAGAGACCTCCAGTAGTCATGGTGAACCTTCTGGAATATCTTGAAACCGAACCGAACCCCATCCTCGAGAGCATGCATCCTTCGCTCCAGGACATCGCCCAAGAGCAGCAGAACGCGTTAACTGCCACTCCACTCTCAATCCTATTAGAGGAACTTGAACGCCTCCTACAGGCTCCGCAGCAGATCGAGGGCGCACGGTTTCAATGGGTCGATGGAATTCTTATTCAAGCGCTTGAGCAGGGAAATTGGCTCGTGCTTGATAATGCAAATCTCTGCAGCAGCGCCGTGTTGGATCGCCTCAACTCGTTGCTCGAACCAAACGGCTATCTTAGCGTTAACGAACACTCGACTGCCGATGGAGAAGCAAGGATTGTGCGTCCACACCCGGATTTCAGAATTTTCCTCACTATGGATCCAAAGTTCGGAGAGTTATCGAGGGCTATGAGAAATCGTGCTGTGGAGATCTGTCTCTTGTCCAGCGAGAATGACGAAGGCCACGGAAACAAAATGATAAGACCGCCGGCGTACCCTCTAGATTCTAGGCTATACCGTTTCCGACATTTTCGAGAGGATCAGGGGGATTTCGAGGGGACTTTCCACGTTCAATATGAACATCTTTCGCCTGCAGATACTGATATGCTTGGCAGCTTCAACTCAGCAGCATCTAAAGGCCTTGTCACATTCGAAAGGGCCTCAGTACCGGCCGGACAAGAACTTTCCAATGATATTAAGTCAGCTCACGACGATCTTGAGGCCAAAGCTGCTCGCTTTTCACAATTTCTTACAAGTGTTTGGGATGCTAAGATAACAAATTTGCTGCACCAAATAATGGGAGATTCTGGGAGGCATGTTCTCAAAAACCCTTCCAGTGCTCTTGTAAGTCAAATCTTTTGTACGCCTAAATTCTTGCTAATGAGTTCTACAGTCATATCATCCACTCAACAACGAACTCGCCCTACATCTAACAGCCACCAAGGAAGCGCAGTCGGTATGGTATGCCTCTATGTATGATGTATTACTAGATTTACACAATATGCAACACGCCATGCAGAATATCCCATCTGTCAAGTTTGAGCGCCGTCGAGAGAAGCAAAAGCTGCCTGCTTTCTTAAATGCATACCGCCGGGGTATAGTGAAATGTGCGGACACAATTTGGGAAGTGTCTCGTTCTAGACAAGTAAACAATTACGTTTTCCTATCAATTAGGCAATGAACTGACGATATCTCTAGTCAGATAGCCCATCTTTAAAATCGCTCCGCGTCCTTTTCTGGGCTTTCCTCGACTTGGCAAGTGGGCCGGGATTTGACCGAGCCACATTCCAGACATACTTGAAAATGCTTAATGAGGAAATCATGTCTTTCACTGAGCCATTAACCATACTTGGAACTACGCTATCCAAGGAACTCACGGCCTTTGGCCCCGAAGTACAGCTGAAGACAGGACTTGGCATGGAGCGGATCTGGCGTCACTTCAAGCCTGATACACCAAAGACGCCTGGCCAGCTATCTGCCATATTGAATCTAGAGGGTCTTGCTGATAGATTAGATGATGCGATGTGGAAATCGAATCTAGGGTTTGACGAGATGATACAGATTCGAGAGAGGTTTGCAAGTTCACTCCAACTTGTCAAGACTCAGGATGTGGATGCTGCTGAACTTATCATTGTACATTTTGCCATCGTTATATTTGTTATTTTTCGCTAATAGTCGTAGAATCTCGCAAATGCTGTCCAAGAGCTCGAGGAACGCATCGGTGAAGAAGACACTTCGATAAGTCCCTACTTTGAAGACGAATTCGAGGGTCTTTGTCAGTTTTTGGATCTCACTCAGAGCCATTCCATGCATGCTCCAAAGTACCACACTGAAATTCCAAATGCTCTTCGGATTGTGCGGGCCAAGTCTTCGCTGCTAGCCAGAAGGTCTACTAAATCGGCGGCCACCGAGATAACCTATAAGCCATCTCAGTTCTTTGCAAGCTTGTATCTCTTTCTTGGTACGGAGAGAGAGACTGGACGTGAGATGGTTCTGAAAGAACGATTTCATATAGCTCTGTTGGGCAAAATGAAAGGTGTTGATGAAATCCAACTTACGCAGCTCGATCGTTTCGAATCCGAGCTACTTGTACTCTCACAGCATATTTCTCTTGATTCAGACCGAATCACACAAGATCAGTACGATGCCTTATCTGGGAGTTATCGAAGCCAGGTCAACGAGCTATTTGCATCCCATTACGATATTATTTCTTCTATTCGATCCGATGGTATCAGCTTGCATCCAGCCACTCAGATATCTGACTTGTACCGAAAGGCTCTTGAAAAGCCATTCATGCGTTGCATGAATGTCCAAATTCCTACCCGTGGCAAACCAGAATCTCAAGCATGGATAGATCTCGCGCTGGCCGGACTCTCTTTGTACATCCCGAACTATCCGTTTGACCCAGCATTGCGGCCAATGATCGAGCGGAAACTATTCAACGAGCAAAAGTCAGCTTTCAAACAGGAGCTAGAGGCTCTCCGACAGTTTCAACTTGGGTTCACGGGCCAGGATACAAGCTTCCGGATTCGCCACACCGAAGAGGCAATAAGACTGATGGGAGCAGAGCCACCTGTGCCTGCGATTGTGCGTCCAGAGGCCTCGGAACTAGATGCTCTTCAGGGAGAGTTCACCAACTTGTTGAGCGTTATTCAGCCCCTTCTACATGGCACGATGACCTCGCAGGAAGCTTCGCAGGACCAAACACTGCAGCGAAATATCGCCCACATCATCAAGAGGCTCGTGGGAGGATATCGGAATTACGATGATATTACGGCCCCAGCCACTGGCTTCCTTGTCTGCCTCAACATTGGCCTAACCTTGGGCGCTCAAGCTCAAATAGAGGAGACCAGTATCAGTACGAGCCTAAACTACATCACCCAGCAAACTCCATTTTTTGGTATACATGAACGGTATAGTAGGTTGGACGCTGAGGCTCTTATCCAATTTTGTGAGCAGGAGCTTGCCAAGGGCCACCATGCTGTTGACCTACGATGGCATGCCTTGCATTCCTTGGTGATTATGAAAGGTATTGATTCAGGCACGTTGTCAAAATCCAAAGTGCGTGGCCTCATTCAGAATATCTTCTCGTCGTACTATACCGAGTGGAAAAACAAGCTCCTGCAGGATCAAGAGAAGGAAGCAAAGGATAAGAGCTTGTACACCTATCGTGGTGATGACGAAGATGATGACGAGGAAGACCCAGAGCTTTTCCCAGATTATGAGAAGGAGGACGATGGTGATGATCAATCCGCTACAGCGTCGTCATCATCAACATCTCGCGATCAGGCAATACAGTTGGCCAATATGCACGCCGGTATTCTCCTCGAAGCGGGTGATCCTTCAGACTCCCTAGAAACCCTACTCGAGTGGTCTTCTGCGCAGATGGTGCGTGTAGCAGAAGGCGAAGCTCATCGTACCAAACACGAGAGCGCGCTACCTGCAATTATCCTTGCATTGGGTAAGAAATCAGATGCATTGGCATCATCTGGCACTGGCAAGACCTATAATTTCTACTTCGATGCGAACATCCCTGAGGCTAAGCGACTCATCAACCTCGTGCACCAAATTCAACATCGATATCGACAAATTCGAAAAGTGTGGCCAGAACACGCTACTTTATCTGATGTTCTCCGCACGTGCGAAGAAGCCCTCGCCTTTAGACATGTCGATCCTGTAGCAAAATTCATCACAAAGTCTGAGAAACTCCATGGATACATATACGAGTGGCAACGAGTAGCCAGCAAAGAGTTTAGCACAGCTAATCTCTATGATGACCTTACTAAGCTTCTCGTCAGTTGGAGACAGCTAGAGCTGACAACATGGGCACGACTATTCGACATTGAAATGGAGAAATGTCGAGACGACGCGAAGAGCTGGTTTTTTATCGCTTACGAGACCATCGTTGCTGCGTCCGAATCGTCCCAGGATGACAAGTCCATGGACTTGCATGCAAAAGAGCTTTTGAAAACCTTGGAGACTTTCTTCTCTACGACCACGCTTGGTCAATTCCATCAGCGAATCAAACTCCTTCAACAATTCCGCGAACATATTGCTATTCGTATCAAAGACGCCGAATCGCTCAGCCCTATTCATCTCGCTCTCGACAATTTCATCGCCTACTTCTCGCGCCTCGAGAAACCGGTACGAGAAGCGCTTACCAAGGGTCGGCAAGCGCTCGAGCAGAAAGTCAACGAGGTCATTAAGCTTGCGAGCTGGAAAGACACGAATATCGAAGCGCTGAAGCAAAGTGCGAAGACTTCTCATCGTAAGCTTTCTAAGCTTGTGAGGAAATTCAGAACGCTGCTGAAGCAGCCTGTTTCTGGGATTTATAAGGCTGGATTCCCTGATGAGAGTGTGGTGATAGGGGATGTGAGAATAGAGTTGGTGGGCACGAGTGTCAATCCTACCGCACTCGAGATTTGCGACATGAGCCTGCCGGGTTGGGCCGAGCGCCCAAGCCGATTCAAGAATCTCGCTGCTACCGTCTCGATTATGCAGAAGAAGACCACTCCAAACATGGAGAACGTTGATGGTTCTGCTTATATTGAGAGCTTTATCAAGGACCTTGAGATCACCATGGCCGAGCTACAGAAAGCCACGCCAACAACTCTTACAGAGGAAAACAAGGAGAACGTTCAGCATCTTAAAACACAGAAGAGGAAGTTGTACGCTGATACCCTAAAAGCACTTCGCCAGATGGGCTTTCGACCAAATCTCAGCAATGATATACTTGACAAGCAAGAGGAACTTTCGACTGTCCTTGCCACCCTACGACCCATGTCTGGAGAAAGCACCAATCTAACTCGTGGTGCGGAACTGTTCTTGCACAAGACCTTGAGTATTATGACTCAAGTCCGATATATACATAAAGAACATTCTGGGGATCTCACCGGCAATGATGTTGCGAGGAGTATTGGATTCCTGGAAGGCATACTGTATTCCGCTATTCGACAACGAGGCTTATTATCCAAAGCCACCCTGGCCTTGAACAAGTTGCAATTACCCACTGCACAGATTGCGAATCTATGTTCTTCTAGCCTTGACGCAATTACTAGTGTTTCGGATGACCAAGTCACAGGATCTGGAACCATTCACACTAGTATTTCCTGGCTTTCTGCTATCCTAAAAACAGGTGCCAATATCACAGCTGCTCAGGCTAAATTAGGCAAGACAAATGAGTTCGACGTTGTGGTCCAGGGTCTACGAGATTGGAGTTCCCAGTTCCAAAACCTGGCTGATGCTTTTGGTCGACTGCCGACTCTTCCAAGTAACGTCTGGTCGGACGCGCACAAAACGCTTAACGAATCAATACGCCAACAACTTTCGGAGTTTCGACTAATATTTTCGACCTGGATGAACGAGTATCCGCTTCCGAGGGCTGTTCTCAAACAGATACAACCTTATGTTTTAGATGATTCTGCCGTCCAAGTCGTTTCATTTTCGGAAATTCCACGCATTGACGTCGACGCGCAGAGTAAGGCGATATTCGAGGCTCTGGATCTCATACTAGGGTCGATACAAGATGTCGAAATTGCACTGAAGGAGATCCCCTCTTCAATCGAAGATTCGACATGGTTCCTAAAAGAAGAGCAAGCTCTCTCTGCTGCCATTACAGCACTGTATACTCCGCAGGTCACCCATGCTGTTCACGCTATTGTGGACAAAATACACCGTCTCTATGAGGATGACAATCTTAGAGCAATCTCGGCTTTGTTCGCAACCATCCAACCGATTTTAAATCAATACATTGCTTCGCACTCCTTCCTCGTGTCTAAGTTTTCGGCCCTCCACCTATCCACGACAAAACTTCTCCATCGCCTGTCCAAATCCTTCCTTCAGATTGGAACGCAGGGCTTTTGCCAACCGTCCGAAAAGTCAGCCGATCAGAAGGGCAAGGACGATAAGCTCGAATCTGGTACCGGTCTCGGCGAGGGCGAGGGCGCCGAGGATATCTCGAAGGACATTGAAGACGACGAGGATCTGGAAGATTTGGCGCAAGAAAAGAAAGGGGAGCGCGAAGGTAGTATTGAGGAGGAGGAGGACGCTGTGGATATGGGCGAGCAGGAGATGGAGGGCGATATGGGCGATGTTGCCGAGAACGAAGACCAAGATGGCAGCGGGGATGAGGGCGACGAGGATGCGCAGAGTGAGACGGGTAGTGTAGATGATCTTGGGCCGAGTGCTGTCGATGAAAAGATGTGGGATGATGGTGGAAAAGAGGAGGAGGATACAAAGGATAAGGAAGGGACCAAGGATGTGGGTACTGAGAAGGACGAGCAGGTTGCCGCGGAGGAGAAGGAGAAGGAGAAAGAGAAGAAGGGCGACGATAGCGATGACAAAAAAGAAGAAGGTACTGAGGAAGAAGAGATGGATATGGAGGGCGAAGACCAGGAGGAGAATGTTGGCGCTGGCGAAACAGAGAAAATGGACCCGCACGCGAAGGAAGAGGAGACGCTTGATCTGCCGGAAGAACTCAACATTGATGGCATGGATGATGAGAAAGAGGACGAAATTGGCGATATGGACATGGGTGAAGAAGAAGAGGACGATATAGACGCCGAGGCTGGAGCTGAACCTGATACAGTGGACGATAACGTCGGCTCTGAACAAGAAGGTGACGAGGAAAATGATACTACAAGGCATGTTCCAGACGACGATAAGATGGACGAGGACCAGGGTCAGGACCAGGATGAAGAAGATGAAGAAGATGAAGGCGAAGAACCCATGGATGACGATAAGATTCCACTTCCAGACGAGCAAACGCCAGATGAAAATCGCCAAGCTGACGACGAGAATCGCGCCGATACCAATGCGGAAGCGGGCGCTGGCACCGATGCTAACGAAGAAGCTCATCAAGACCAAAAAGAACAAACTTCTGCCAGCGCGGCAAATCGCGAAGACGGCAACCAGGGGGAGACATCGGGAGAGCAGCAGGAGTCTACCGCTGAAGACGGGGCTCTTGGCCACACCGCACAGCCTGATGCCAGCGGCGCCGGCGAAGACGCCGAAGAATCGCCCGAGACGCAGTCTTTCAAGAAAATTGGAGATACTCTAGAGCGCTGGTATAACCAGCAGCGGCAGATCTCCGATGCGAAGAAGAAGGATGAGACGCAGGTTCAGCAAATTGATAAAGAGGTCGACATGGCTAACGCTGAATTCGAGCATCTTCCTGATGAAGAGACGCAGGCGGATACGCAGGCTCTGGGTACGGCGACTGAGGAGCAGGCCAAGACGCTAGATCATGATATGGCGATGGCTGTTGATGAGGAAGAGAAGGTGCCTGCCTTGCCCGTGGATGAAGATGATGAGATGCAGGGGAACAACCACGACGTTGAGATGGAAGATGCGGCTCCAGAACAGGATCAAGATCAGGAGCAGCTACAAAATAGCACTGATGGCCGACCGCAGGCATTCATCGGCGAGCAAAAGACACTCACGTCTCAGCAAGAAGCAGACCAAGAAATGGCCGACGCTGGCCCACTAGACGAAGACATGTCTGATACTTCCTCAGTTGAGGACGTCGAACTCAAACTCGAGTCAACACATCTTGATCCCGACAATCCAATATCTCCAGAAACTGCCCGTGCCCTCTGGCTATCTCACGAAACTTCCACGCACTCCCTCTCCCAACAGTTAACTGAACATCTCCGCCTCATCCTTGCACCTACCCTCGCCACTAAGCTCCGCGGCGACTTCCGCACCGGAAAACGGCTCAATCTCAAACGCATAATCCCTTATATTGCGAGCGGCTACAAGCGCGACAAAATTTGGCTCAGACGCTCGCAGCCCAGTAAACGAAGCTACCAAGTTATGATCGCTCTAGACGACTCGCACTCTATGGCTGATTCTGGCGCTAGTAGCCTTGCCCTCAAAACGCTCACCCTCGTCTCCCGCGCCCTTGCTATGCTTGAAGTAGGTGAAGTATCTATCGTCGGCTTCGGGGACACGGTAACCGTCGCGCACGACTTTGACAAACCGTTCACTTCCGAGGCTGGTGCGCGGGTGTTCTCGCAGTTTGGGTTCCAGGCTACCAAAACGAATGTAAGAGGCTTGGTGGAAAAGAGTCTGGGATTGTTTGAGGAAGCGAGACGCAGGCAGGGTGGTAAGGGGGAGGAGCTATGGCAGTTGATGTTGGTGGTCAGTGATGGCATTTGTGATGGGCATGAGGAGGTCAGACGGTTGGTGAGACGCGCGAGGGAGGAGAGAGTTATGATTGTTTTTGTCATTGTGGACTCTTCGGCTACACCACAGCCAGCACAACAGCCTGGTGTTTCCTCAACTACCCCCACTGCTACCACTGACAACAACTCCCCGGCCGGAAACCCAGAGAACCTTCCCGAGGCGGCAACAACAATTCCACCGCCGCGCCAGGAACCCCAGAAAACTAGCATTCTCGACCTCCAATCCGTGGAGATCATAGATGGAAAGGTGGTCAGGTGGAAGTACATGGATCGCTTCCCATTCGGGTATTATCTTGTGGTCAGAGATGTTAGAGAGTTGCCAAATGTATTGGCTGGTGCGTTGAGGCAGTGGTTTGGAGAGGTGGTGGGGAGTGGGTAGACTCTTGTCTGGGGACGAATGAGGGTGGGGGCTGAACGGTGATAGAGAGATAGTCGAGGATAAGGCGAGAGGAATTTGCGTTGAGTGTTTATGATCAGAGATTAAAAGTCAGTTTTAGTAATTAAAAGGTGTGTTTGCCACATTATAGAAAAAAAATTAAATGTGTAGTATTATGTACAATAATCTCCCACCAATAGTACATCGTGTTATTAATTCAGTATGCATCTGCGCAGAAGCACCAGGGCATTCATTTAATTGCCCATATACCGTGTTCTAAAGCATTGTATCCTAGAAAGAATGTCATGTCGGCAATACTAATCGGACCATCGACGTCTCAAGTCTTGTGAATTGAGGTATATGACATTCGGTACTCGGGATCTAATGCTGTACATATTTCAGACTTTTAATTCGGCTTATTTGGAGGACAAGTTGGGAACTCCTCATAATGTAGAGATGGAAACTGAGAGCTTATGGGGAATAAAAAGGAGGAGAGGGGGTGGATATGTATGACTGCATCTGGAGAAAATGCTGATAGATAATTTTGTGCACCATATGTAGCTTCCAGGTGTGGATTCCCCATTAATGCTTCAGCCACATTGAAACGTAGAGAGCAGAACCGCAATCAATTTTTGCCATAACCACATTATACATCAGCCTTTCAAAATTCTCAAGAGATCAGATATCTCATTATCATTAAATCCGGACTTGAAAATCTGCCCCGCCCTCAGTCCGCCGCTGACCCATGAGCCCCATTATACTTGCAGTAGTAGTTAAGCTCATCGCCTCCAATGTGTCCTGCTTTGGAGTAGCAGTAGTCGATACCTCCTCTATTTTCCTACTTATGTTTTAGAATACCATCGTAGTGCCAAATCGAAGGCTATAATGTTAACTTACCATGCCGCAATCGGGGCAAGTATTCCACCACTCGCTGCCTTTGTTGCGCATAAAGTAATTCCCGCACGCTGCTTTTGTGGCAGCGTCGTTGTAGACACTCTGCCCGCCCTCGTAGTTTACGCAAAGGCCCGCGTAGTGCGTATCGGCGACCACGAGTGGAACCAGAGAGACGGCGAGAAGGAGGTGAGCGGATGTGAATTGCATTTTGATAGGTTTGGCGATGCTTCCGTACTTAAAGAATGATTCAGTCGGGTTTGAATTCCGAAGAATGAGAACTAGGAATTAAATATTTAAATGATAGAGTGCGTGGTTGCTAGAAAATCGAATGTGGTAGCCAAACGAGCGACTGTTGTTCAGACAAAGGTGCAGAAGAGCGAGTGTAAGATCGAGTGAGGTATCTCACACTTCCTAGACCTACTTGACATATTTATCTCCTCCACAGTCCTCCAATGTTTCTAAAAAAAAAAGCTTCCTCCTTTTCCTACAGTGCCAAGTCTGCATGAAGCCTGTCGTGCCATGAGAAATTATACGGTCAGCCTCGGCGCTACTATGGCGAACACCACGATATTTGAAACAGCTTTCTGAACAATCAGAATCATCTGACCAAAAGGAATTACAGATATAGACCAGTTCTCCTCAGGGTCTACGGTCCGATTCCGAAGGAAGAACGGCGAAATAGGAGAAAGATGCCTGATGCGAATGAGGCTGTGACAAATGCCTGTCATGCGCTTTCGGGCCGACCTTTTTTTCGGGGTCCCTAACCGGGGCGTTTCGTGATACAACCAATAGGAATATGACAGTTGAGATTTTGATGATCTATTGTTCTGTCTATTGAGGTTCCTCCCCTTTGATTTGAGCAATGCCCCAATGTTTACGTACGGAACCCAGTGCTGGAACCACCAAATACCCGCTTCGCAAGATGCGTTTATTCTAGGGTAGTTCTATTTTGATATATCTTGCAGAGGTGGAGCGAGCGGTGGTATAAGTATCTATCCGTTCCTGCGGAGAAAATGGGTCATCATCTTACCAATTTCCAGTCCTTCGTTTGCAGTCTTTCAGTCTCTCATCCATAGTCCTAGCGCATCATTGTATCTTACCCACTCAATCCCTTTCTCATAATCCTCGAAAATGCACTTCCCTCGACTCATTGCCTTTTCATGCAGCGCCGTCTCAGTAATTGCCGTGCCCTTCGCCCCGATACAAATGGGAGAAGACGACGTGATTCTCTACGGTAGCGGCCGCTACCAGCTCAGGAAGCGTACCGACATCGCCGAACTCAACGCCTTCCGCAACAACGGCACCATCCCGCCCAAGCCCGGCTACCTCGACGACTCCCTCTTCCATGGGCCTCCAAACACCACCACCAATGCCCCCGCTCTTGCTTCTCTCCAAAAACGCAAGAACCACGTCACAATCATCGTCAAGAACCCCGCTTCCCGCTTCCTCGGCTGGGACATCCAGATGTCAGCCGTCGTCAAAGGCGCCGAGACAGGTGGAACCACCATCTACGTAACCTCGGGGTACGACGTTTCCAATTCTGTGTCCGTCGGCACATCCGCTACCTTTTCTCTCGTGAAAGACTTCCTCGAGGCTTCGGTGTCAATCGATTACAGCAAGTCCTGGACCAGCTCACAGGCTCAGCAGTTTCAGGCAACCGTCGCTGCTGGTAAATATGGTGCGTATGTAAGCAATGCGTGGACGAATCGACAGAGTGGGATCGTATTTCAAGGCGTTATTGGTGAGGATGCGCAGCCAGGTTATTATCAGGCCGATTCTTTTGAGAGTAAGAGTTTCGATGGCTTGTCATGGGTTGACGGGGTCATTTCGCTTTGTACGGGCGATGAGTTCCCGTTGAAGAGGTGTCTTGGTGATGGGACTTTGTAGAGTGAGAAGGTCAGTGAAGGAAATATGGGAGGGTGAACCATTCTGGCGCAAAGCCTAATTTATGGCCATTGAAGTAATACCGCGAGTATGTGTGTGCATGTACGTGTGCAAACTGAGACCATCAAAAGTTTATGGCTGCAGAGGGATCTTGGGAGTGTGAAGTGCATGTATCAGTAATGTGAAGTGATTTTGGGACCAGCCCGTCGTATCTGAGAAGTATGAGATCTTAGAAGAACATAGGAACGAGAGGAGTAGTGGTCCCATTCGCATATAGGAGAAAGAGCTATATTTCGATATTAGAAGTTCAGTGCTTATGCAGTAGCAACTCATCGCGTATCTCGTAGGCATGCAGACAGTCCGAGAGAGTGAGAAGCATTAGACTTTGGATATACTCCAAGATAAATTTGCACAGGCACCCCGAAGGAATTCTCGTCAAACCATGAGCTGGAAGCGCTACAGTATACTCCAGAAGTTTGTAACGACATATCAGAGGACGGGCGTCATATAACAGCAGTGGCCTTCAAACACAGGCGGACGAAGTGATACGGTCAAAAGACGGACCCAAAGAGGAACGGGTGAGCTATCATACTAAAAGGGCTCCGTGCAGACAGGAGGATGTGTCTTAGGAGGTCGTTAGAAATATTGTAGAGTCGATTAGATACTTCTAGATATGCTAACTTAGTGTGTCTTGCTCACCGAGAATCGTGCCGTAGATGCTAGCGTGCTTTATTATGATACGCCTCCGCCTGATAAATCAGAGCTATGAAAGCATCAATCCCTGGCGACCTCCCGGGGGATCATCTCTTAGCTTGGTTCGTTCACACTTCTGTTTTCCCACTGTTCAGTCATACACCACAAACCCTTCCAACTAAATCGTCTACTTATCCCTACCTAAGTTCTATTACAATAAAGATGACAGAAAGTTTACCAAGAACTTGAGTGTTAGTCGCGCAACATACCCTACCGCTGCCGACACCAAAATCGTCGGGATTGTAACTAGAGCTGCTTATCTTCCTTGTCGAATATGAAAACACATTCAACTTTAGAGACTGGTGAGACTTCTGAGGAGAAATAAGAAGTAATGCAGACTAGTTTTGTTTATTGAAATTCTTGCTATAGACGATCTTTAAACAGCGATTAACTGCGAAAATTGAACGATACGAAAAGCGCGAGGATATCAAGGATAAATATTGCGGATCTAATTCAGTGAAAACTTTAAGCCTTTGTACGGCTATATTTTCATCTTAGAATTTCGTCTTTCTTTTTCGATAGCTATTTATTCGCGTAGTGCGATTGGCTTCCACTTCGTTCGGTTTTATTATAACCTTGCCTGCTTCTTACTGCCCTCCGCAATCTTCGACGTCTTCGATAGCTAACTATCCATCTCGCAAAGTATCCCGCACACCCTACGCAAGTCTATGAACAGGCCAAAAGGACTGGTTTGGCGCCATGCTGCACCGTTATACGCACCAAAATGAGCTTGGCACTCGTCGATGCATCCATTGGATATGAATAGATGGGTTGGCATGATTCGGAGAAGTGGCCAAGTTGGAAGAACTTTAGAGAGAACGCTGAGATATATGATATTTCCTCCTCAGGGCTAGTATCCTCGAATAGGTTTCGTATCTTTTCCGGGCCTCCAAAGTTTCCTCAGACGCTTTCCTCTCATATTCGCTAACCATGCATCGATACTCCTCTGTTCTTTGAGTCTATTCCCTCCAGTGTGGGTTGTTTATCGCTGCTCCACTGAATGCCCGGCCGGCCCAGCAGCATCCGTGGTTTCGACGGGCGCGATGTCAATGTCAGCTCCACTACTCCCGTCTTTAGTCGGTGTCGGCGTACTATCTACATCCTCATCGTCGATATCCCTACGATCATCGCTACTCTGCGGTAAAGGCACGAAGTGTGCTCTTTTGGCTCTCTTTTTGTCAACACGCCGTCTCCAGGGTTTGTACAATAATACACTGAGTCCTCCAAAAACTATGAAGGCACCGCATATCGCACCTCCTATCAGTATGTAAGCCATAGCCAAGTCGAGATTGTACCTTGAACTTACCAACGATATCCCAACTCTCACCCAACCTCTCAACCCCATCCCAGAACCGGCCTTCCGGCTCGGCAACATTCAGTGCCAGATTTAAAAATTGGACGACCCCAATCACCGTCGCCACCACAACAGTGATAACCGTCAACACAATACTATAATAGCAGATCGCAATTGGGTCCCTGGCAAGCTGCGTACTCGTATATAGACTCATCATCAGCGCACCATCCGTTGTGTCCAGCAAACACATGCCCGCCGTGAACAGTAGCGGAAACAGCAGGATCAACCATATTGAGGTACCTTTCGATCCCTGGATTGATGAGATGCCCAGAATAGCAATTTCGGAGGATGTATCGAAGCCAAGGCCGAATAATACACCTAAAGGATACATTTTCCATGGTTTGTCAATCAGCTTGAACATGCGCTGCAGGATGTTGAAAAAGAAGCCCGCGCCCTCGATTTTGAATTCTTGGTGCTCGGTCCCGGGCTCACAGGCTATGAGTTTCTTCATCTGCACGATCAGTTTGTACAGAATGTACAGATTCATGATTCCAAGAAGCAGGAGGAAGGTGGCGGAAACAGATGTCCCGATAATGCCGCCGATCCTCGAGAAGCTGTCGAATTTCGATGAGACGGCGGCTGCGGTGCCAGCGACGACGAGAGAGGTGATGACGACGATTGTAGAATGTCCAAGCGAAAAGAACATGCCCACTGTAACGGGGCGCTGGCCAGCGGCGATGAGACGCCGTGTCATGAGATCGATAGCTGAGATGTGATCTGCATCAAGGGCATGGCGGAGACCAAGAGTCCAGGAGAGGATGGCAGTAGATATTAAGGGGGTGTGGTAGTGCTGACGAAGATCAGAGGGTGTCTTTCTCTTACTATTCATTGGCTTGGTGGACATACCAGTACTACTCCCACTGCGGCCCAGACGAGAAGATTGACCGTGATCAGAGTTGTGATTATAGCCACGGCTGAGAACGGGAGCTTGCTGAGGTATGGAACGCGTGCATGTGCTAAAGACGCCTTGGTCGACAAGTTTTTGAGGAGCGAGGCACTTCCTTCTTCGGCTTCGCGAACGTCTGCCATGTTCAATCGGCTGGCTCGGGACTGAAGGCCAGATATGAAATATGTAAGTAGAGAGGGAACGAGAGGGAACGAGTGAGGCTCTGGACGAGCAGCTAGGATGTCCAATGCCGAAGCATTCACTGGCGGGCGCTTCCGATTTTGTTTGAGCTTCTGAACGGCGCGTAGTGGGGGTGCCACGCCCTAGAACCTCCGTTATCTCTTGGCGGCTCAACTGGGCACCGCGCTCCTCGTCACATTGGCGGGGTAGCTTCATGGACAGCACGGCATTACGAAACTCCAATTGTAAATGATACTGTACGGGACTTTGCAATGATGATCCTACATTTTGGTGAAACAGAGCGAGGCATTTGTGCCTCCAAAGCCGAAGCTGTTGGACAAGGCGACTTTGATCTCCTTTTGCTGCGCTGTCTTAGCGACGTAGTTGCAGTTGAAATCTTCTGGCGGATCACCGGGCATTTCAAGGTTCAGTGTTGGGGGTAGAGCATTCTGTAGTAGTCAGCATATACTTCACTCCTTTCATTCACGGCGGCTTCATCCGGCACTCACATGGTATAGCGCCAGGACCGTAAAAACAGCCTCGACACTCCCAGAAGCACCTAGCAAATGCCCTATAGCGCCCTTTGTACTGCTGATATTGATTTCCGAGGCCCGTTCCTTTCCATCCTCTCCGAGCAGAAGATCTTTGATCGCGCGGTTCTCTGCCGCATCGCCCAGAGAGGTGCTCGTTGCGTGAGCATTGATGTAGTCGACAGAGCCAGGCTTAATGCCTGCATGCCGGAGCGCATGTTTCATCGCAAGAAAAGGGCCATGGCCATCTTCGCGGGGTGCTGTCATGTGGTAGGCGTCGCTCGAAAGGCCGTAGCCAGAGACTTCAGCGTAGATTCTCGCACCTCGTTTCTTCGCGTGTTCAATTTCCTGCATCCATTAACATCTCAACGCTTTTCTCAAGAGACAAAAGAGGACTCACCTCCAGAACAACAACACCAGCTCCTTCTCCAATAACAAAACCTGCCCGATCTCGATCGAACGGACGACTCGCTTCTGTTGGCTTATCGTTCCAGTCTGTTGCCAGACTCCTGGCTCTTGAAAACCCAGCAATGGCGAGAGGGTGGATGCAGGATTCTGCTCCACCTGCTACCATCACATCTGCATCGCCAAACTGGATCAAGCGAGCTGCATCGCCGATGCTGTGGGCACCAGTTGTGCATGCTGTGGTTGCTGCATGGTTTGGTCCCTTTGGAAGATGAGTATCAGTATGCATAAGTCTCTGGTAAAGAAGAAAAGAAAAAGAAACCAACCTTGAAGCCAAATCTCATCGATACATGGCCTGCGGCGAGGTTGATCAAAAGACGAGGAACGAAGAGGGGGGAGACTTTTCTATAGCCCTAGAATCCTTGTCAACTTTCGAACTTGGCGCTTCAGGGTATTCCTACCCCTTTCTCAAACGCAACAGTAGTGTCGTAGACATCGTCAAGACTACCAATGCCAGAGCCCATATAGACACCCTACGCGAGAGTTAGCATGTGAGAAAACACACTTGATGAATAAAATTCATACTGAAGATTCTAGATCTTCTTCCTTCGTTGGCGACCATTCCGCATCTTTAAGAGCTTCTTCGGATGCGACCATGGCGTATTGAGCAAAACGAGCCATTCTACGTTCATCCTTGAAGGCGTTAGCATGCCATCTTCTTTTCAACTGCGACGGACTCACCCCAGGACCCAACCACTCCTTTGCATTCCATCCTCCATCGTCCTTCTTTCCTTCGTGGACTAGCCCAGCTATTTGACTAGGTAAAGACCCAAACTGGGGTCCTTTGTTCTTAACGGATACGATGCCGCACTGCCCGTCTAGAAGGCGTTTCCATGTTCGACGAACACCTGAACTAGTAAGTAGCTGAACGGGAGATGCAAATACAAATCAAAGAAACGGCAGCAATACCTATCCCTAGAGGTGTCACCAACCCGAGCCCTGTCACTACCACTTTTCGCATTGCATGTTTTTGATGAATGGAAGATGATTTAGCGAAGGTTTGAAGCCGAGATGAAGCTTGAGCTTGAGCCATGCCATGTATAGCCTAGCCGCATATGATGTTTTAGCGCGAAGTCCGTGCTGAGTGTATTCAACAACCTCTCCACTCACTATCCCCTGCATAAGAACACACCTTCAAACATAACGAATTGTGCGGACTTTCTAATGGAATCAAACTTAGTTCATTTCTGTTAACAAGTAGTAAAAAATGGTTTGCGAAATGTAGCTAGGGAGTTGTGTGCGGATTTGTTAGTCTTGTTTGAAATTCAGTATCTAGGATCTGACGTACATCGTAGTATGGAAGATCACGTGGCACAGGAGAGACAGGACGAATAAAACGTTCTCTAGTTGTAGCATTGTGTAGCTATCGGAATCAAACAGGTCTCGCTTTGTGACCAGCTCCATAGTGCCGATACCTTCCATATTTGCAGGTCTACCGGAGTGATATGGAGGGTGGAGGCGGCATTCAGAGGGTATGATATGTATGAGGTGGGCCAGCGGCCATTGGCAACGCTGAGGATGGTTATTTAGCGTTGATAGGTGATGTCAGGTCATTATGTGTGGTTAGATAAGCGAACAACGGTTTCTTAGCAAATACAATAGGGCTTAGTGAAGTTAAATTGATCTTTTGCTCTCTCGCTAGAATTGCTTGACTGTGCGCTGTATTGCTCCCCTGGAGACAACAATGTGGATAGGCCGCAAGGGGAATGGACGTTCGAGCTGTTTGCCAAATCCAGTTAGGACAGATAGGTCTTCGAAGTTGAAGGGTCCGCGATTGTGATGGAGCTCTGAGCGCCAAGTCTGTGTATAAGAGCCGACACATAAGGCTCCGATTCAGTGAAACACATCTACAATATAGGTAGGTGATGTTTGCTGCGTGATAATTGCGTATTCACGAATATACCCAGTACCTAGGGTATTGTGAGAGTGGAGATGCGTTTTCGGAAGCTATGGTGTATTCGTACCTGCCAGTTGACGCGTGGGGGATTTTAACCCCTTGCTATCAAAGTCCCGTACTACGGTACGTCGAACTCAGGACAGTTGCAGTGTGTCGATGATTGGTAAAGACATTTGTGCAGCCCGGGGAAGCGGAATTGTTGAGGCAATATAGTACTCCTGTGTGGCCAATAGATTCTCACTGTCTATTTTGGACACTATTGTAGTCCGTTGAAGAAACGAGGGGTTGAACCTCAGCTCTATCTATCTAAGAGCGAACCATACGCGTCCAGCTTTCTTTCAAGCATATGCCGAAAGTGTACGCCCATTCTATCACACCATTTACCAAGTCTTTCCTAAACGCCACGCTCCTGAATCATGCAAACCCCAAACCTACCAGGCCGTGATGTCCTCTACTTCTGCTTCGCCAAACGTACTCGTCTTTATCGCGGCCATCCCCGAGTCTGAGATAGAAATACTCTCTAAATTCGGACTCCGCGCCATGATAGCGGGAAGGGTATTATTGAAGAAACCCAGAAGATGGCCATTGACCTGCTCGAACTCTAGTAAGAAGGCGTCGTGGCCGTCAGGAGAATCAATAGTCTTCAATATAGCATTCGGTATGTGCGCTGCCAATTCCTGCTGCTCACTGAATGTGAAAAGACCATCGGACTGAATACCGAGAACAAGGGTCGGTTGCTCAATCAAAGATAATGCATGCTCAAGAGCCGCCACCGGATCAAGGGTTTCTGGATCAGTTCCTTCAGGGTAACGATATCGGGAAACATCGTGAGTATCAAGCTTTCGAGTAATTGCAATGTAGCAATTAGCATCGAATCGCTTGATAAACTTCTCGCCCTGGTAACGTAGGTAAGACTGCGCAGAGAAATAGTGGGGGGTCCGACTCCTGGACGGAGTGGCAGAGCGTCCGGAATCGTTTGCGTTTCCATTCACCTTTCCGTTTGGTGTCGAAGAAGTTGAGGGGTTGCGAAATTCAAGATCGGACTGTGTGGATGCAGGATTCTGCAGCGTGACGGTACTATTTGTCCGAGAAGGCCGCGGCGATATAGCGTTCTTGTGGCCGTGGTTGTGGATTGCCCAATGTTCGTTCGGTGGCCCACCGGGACGCGGGGATATGTTTATGTTCTGCTTCTTAGATAGGTCTGGAGTATTTCGACCAAAACGGGATTCGAACGAGTCGCGGCTGCGGTAAGTCAAAAGCGCCGACATGCGTGCGGCCCCAAGCCCAGTCGAAGGCGGATCCTCGAACGTGTAGTATCCGTCTTCGTACTTTGGGTCACTGTAGATGCTCTGTCTTTGTGCCTCGCCCCAGCTTATGCCCCAAGCACTGTAACGGGCGGAGGTAGCAATCGCGATGATGCTCTTGACATAGTCTTTACCGAAGTATGCAAACTCTAAGACAAGCATACCGCCCATAGAGCCTCCAATGACGGATGCAATCTGCTCCACACCGAGATCGTCGAGAATCAGTTTGAAGATACTGTTCCTGTCAGCATTCTCCACATGCGAGGTTTGGGGTTTGCTAGGAGACCTACTTGACATCATCTCTAACGGTAGTCAGGGGGAATTCGGGGCCGTAAAGACCCAGGGCAGGGTCGCCGTCTTTGGCTGTGACGGGACTTGCGCTCCCATACGGACTCCCCAGACTGTTGATGCACACGACGAAGAATCTCGAAATATCAAACGCCTTACCGGGCCCCCCTAGAAGCGGGCCCCACCAGTCCCCGACGTCTGAGCTTCCCGTGAGTGCGTGGCATATGACCATGGCATTGTCTCGACCCGCGGACAGGGTGCCAAACGTCTTGTACGCAACGGGGACATTGTGGATGACGGCGCCGGATTCGAGGGTGACCTCTGGGATAATGGCAAAGGTCTGATCGGGAATCAGGCTGGCAAACGGGTTCTCGGGCTGCGAAGTGACTCTCTCTGTGTAAGAGTCAGCCTTGTTTGTCTCCGAGGATGGAGAAAAGTTGTTCTTGACATACTGTATATGTGCGTGCCGTTGGGGGGGGCGGCGGGACTAGGCTCGGGGGCAGCCATGGGGCCAGGCGTCATGAGCGAGGTCGTTCCGAGGGGTAGAGCGTGCGCGGGGTGCAGCGGAGAGGGCCCATTGCACGAAGAGTCATGGTTTTGATTTCACAGGCACTCTCGCAGCTGCCGCTAACATCTATCCATCAAAGTCTTGGCGGGATGACGTGCTCGCCCCGATTGGCCGGGAAGTCGCGCCCGCCGATCGCCGCTTGCCCCTTACCTCGCACAGTCAACACCAAAAGCAACCCAAAGCATCTGCCAGTTCCGCCCGACAGGAACTCGACTCCTGTGCGCACTGTATCGCGGATTGAACCCAATTGTGATGTCCACCGCACCGGGCTTGCTGTCGCAGTAGTCTTCTGGACATCACACACTGTTCTGCGGCTGTCACCGTGCGGATGACAGTCACGGCTCGGCCATGGTCGAATTCCATGGCGTTATTGCGTTTGCGGTTGGCGTTGCTGGACAACAGCAAATCACTCTCCCCAAGCAACATTGATTGAAGTAGACAATCACTGTTTTCTGACCCTGTCAAAAGTCCCGTCGCCATTGAAGTCGCCTTAGAACGGCGTCTACTGCACGAGAAACGATATAGAAGTGTGAGACCCGACGGCAAACACAAAGTACCAAACAACACTATTTGTCGAGTTTGCTTGCCGTAAACGTTTCGCCCCTCGAGTTCCTCTACTTCAATTCACAGTTCGATTCACTTCTCATCATCTGCTGCTATATGGAATACAAACTCGTTTCTATTCTCCATCATGCATGCATAAATGCATTCCTTTCACCCTTCCCCGCGATTCTATCTTTAGCAATCTTGGTGCCTTTTGGTTTACAATTTGATTGCGTTCCACATAAATCGCAAGTTGGGGCAAACTCTGTGGTCGTGTCCGTGTGTCTCATCACACAACCCATCGTACAACGCGATATGAAAACCAGATGCTCGTGTACAAACTTCTGTAACAACACTGGTGTTCGACCGTTTGCGAAGATATTGGCCGTGCTGTGTTTTGATGAATATAAAGGCATGATCTTAAACTTCCAAGTTCGCAAAGGCAACGCTTCGTTCTAATTTTTGCCAACTTTCCAAGGAGTTGCAAACATTCTTCATTGCATAGAGACCGAATAGCAATGGCTTGTATCAATCAAAAAAACTTCAGTTCGTCGAGCTTTTCAGACACCATATCACCTTCCTTCATCCGAGCGAGGCGCCCTGCCCTCATCCCTTCCAATTGTTCGCTCTCCCTGGCAGAAGCCGAGGAACTGGTGCGGACTCGAATTCATCGACCCCTCTTTCCCCCACCTGATCCGCAACTACTCAGAAATCTGAGATCGATTTCTCCAACTGGATCGGACTCGTCCGGGCCTGATCAGGCTACTTTTACGACGGAGGACTCTCCCGCGCGAGAAGAGTCTCCACCATTGAATTACAACCCTTCTATCGAATCCGCTTCTACGATGCCATCCATTGTGCGCCACGACGACCACCGTACCAATTGGGTCAAAGCACGAGCTCACTATGCTCGTGATCGGAGTCTTCGCAGCTGCTCACCAGGGAACCGGGATGATTTCCCGAGCCCCGACCCTGCCTCCCGGAACGCCGTACGATTCGACATCAGGCCCAAGCGAAAGCACTCTGCCTTTGTTCTCGAAGAGGAATTGAAGTGCCAATACGAGGATCGGGTTGGTACCCCGCATCTTAGCGAACTAGAACCCGACGACGACGTGATTAGGCAGTTGAACGTGGAGGCGTTGAAGATGGGAAGCAAGATTACAACGCTTGAGAACGGGACTGGTTTGATAGTCCGTGAAATGGCAGGCGGGATCACCTCTGACCCTGTCGAAAATCGTTACTGACTATGGGAATTTCTTATATGGGTAATTACTCATGTGGGTGTTATATAGGCAGGTTATGTCTAAAGGTGCAGGCTTTTTGTACTTGACTTTTATTGTTTAGCGCTATTTAGTCACAGCCAAGTGCGCGTTAGCGCTCTCATCTGATTTCAACAAACGAATGTCATTAGATAAATTGAAACTTGATAAACTTTCAAGTCTTTTCAAGCGAGTGGTTTTCCAACTTCTCGTTGATTCAATGTGCCCTCTGATGGATAAATAAATCAAACGCAACGACTAGCCAAAACAAACGGTACTAGCCAAAACCGCTCAGTGTCCGTGGGTGAACGTCCAGATTACATGAAACCAGGACGAGGTGTGTAGCTGACACGCGTAAATCCTGCTTTCCATCTTTCCTGTTCACTAGACAGTCGAGTCTGTATCACCTTTTAAAAGAGCCTGTCAGACCCAATTCGCCGTCGTTATTGTCTCTTCCTCTACCACTCGTTTCTACTAGGTTTCATATATTGTAGGTATGAGTATAAACTAATAATGAAAATAGATAGAACTTGCTAGTAGTAAAGTCTTTTGAGATAATGGTTTGAAATCCAATAGCTAAAGGGCGGAGCTGGGCGCCAGAAGTAGTTCCACATTTGGTTTTAGAGTACAGATTGTTTATCATCGGCATGTACGACTTCACCTTTCACGTCCGCTTGAATTCGCTCATCAGAGAGCCTACTGGGAATTCTCGAGATTTCCCTTGAAGCATTATGCAACTTTCTCGAAAACTTCATGATCGTTTCATCGAGTTCTTCCATCTTGATAACCACTTACAAAAGTGTAGCAGTCACATGATAGCCTCCTTTGATGTTGGAAACGAGCTCCGCGACTTGATCTTAGCATGGCCCTTGCAGTTTGGCGACGTCAAAAGGCAATATAGTCTAAGCTACAAAAGAATCGATGTCTTCAGAAGGAACTGTGCCAACATGAGCTGTTGTTGATTTCAAGATTATGCGTTGAAAGAGGATTCGCAGCCCTGTCTAGTAGAGGAGGAAAGCGTGCTCAGTCTTAGAATAGAGTGGGACGAGAACACAGGGCAATGCTCCGCTGGGACCAGATATTTCGCAATTATTTGCCCACTTTTTGGTAGTATTTTGACCCCGTGGATGATGATAACTATAAGAAAAAAACGGCCATCAGGACGAGCATCAAAGATTGAAGTTGTGAGGGCGCAATGTAAGTAGCAGTACTGTTGTTGAACGAAGCGACCATGCCCAAAAGGGCATCTCCTAGACGAGACCTCCGAATTCTTTTATAGATGTGTTCGATTCTAGTAACCAAGTAACGACAAGACTTCCAGTATCTGCATCTATGAAGAAGCTTTCCAAGCCTGTAGTCGATTCGAGGAGATTTAAAAAGAAAGAGAAAAGAACAGATTTCTTAGTGCAAGCATGAACGGAAGTTGGTTGCGACAGTACGAGACATTGGATGAGAGTATTAAGAAACAGCGCATACATACCCAATTGAGCCATCGATAGCTCTCACGCTGCGGTGTATCTATGGCTCTATCTGTCCTCTGAACATACTCCATTATTCATGCCAAACAGACTTTCACCCTGAAGAGAACTTTAATGGCGCTGCTGAAGGGCATCAACCCACTTAGTAAGTCGAACATATGTTTTTTCTTCATTACTTACTAGCATCAAAGAGCCGCGCAAGTCGTCTAACCCTTTTTTTGGATGTGGTGGTGTTGTCTTCCCCACAAACAAAAGGAGTCGTCATGCCATGGCATAGTGTTTCATCCCCCAGGAACCGTGTCAAGACTTGCCGAGATAAAGCCAGGCCCTATTTACGGCTGCGGCCTAATTCTCCGAGTGCTTGTTTTAGTCTTGTTTTCCTCCAAAGTCTTGTCATTGGTCAAGCCTTTGTGTCATTGGTTGATTCTCCTCCCACGTACACGTCTCCCCTATTTTTCTCGCTTCGTTTCACACGCAGCTGTTTTTAGAGCGACCAATGAGGACCAGGATGGGTAACGGCATTGCGATCGTTTCTAGAGCAGCGGTTCATGCACCGAGGAGGGCCGTTATGGTCAGTACGTAGGCGTCGACTCTGCGCCACGAATGCATACCAAGTCGTTGAGTGGAGGCTTACGTTTGCTTTCGGATGGAGCTGGGAATGGAAGAGAAGACCCGCGATGGAGGACGCGTCCTTGGGTGTTGGCAGGACATAGAGATATTGTGAGTGATGGACTCAGGAGGTGAGTTGTGTATAAAGATGGTGGAGATGTCCTAGGAAAGAAATATCATCACATCATCACTTCCATCTCATTCTCAAAGCAATCAACCAACAGTTCCAAACATCTTCTCAATCTACACTTCACTTCATCTTCTTTCCCAGTCCAACCATTCTACCTTCAAACACCATCAATATGCAGACCTTCACCACTATCCTCGCCGCCCTCGCCACCCTCAACACCATCTCTGCCTCCCCCATCAATCTCTTCACCCGAGCAACATGCGGCTCCGCTCCCGCCGGCAGCGGTTCTCAGAACCCCCTCTCTCAGCCCAGCGGTATCCAGACCGCGCAGGCCTGCCAGACCTCCTGCAACTCGAACACCCAATGCCAATCCTTCGTCTTCGGCATGGTCGACAGCACCATCAAATGTATGCTCTTCTCTGTCGCCGCATCGCAAGTCCCCAGCCAGGGTAGCGCGAATCTAGTCGCTTTCGATAAGGCATGCACTTCTGTTCCGGCGGTAAAGCCCACAACTGCCAATCCGACGGGCGCGAACACAGGGTCCAACTCAAACACGGGACCAAACCAGGGCACTACCGGCGGAAACGCTGGCAACAACCAGCAAGGCCAACAACAAGGCGGCAGCAAGCCCGCAGGCCAAAAGCGCGCAACCTGCGGTGCGACGCCAGCGGGCAGCAACAAGAACACAGCGCCTCTCAGCCAGCCTGCCAACATCAAGTCCTCGGCTGACTGCCAGAAGCAGTGCAAGGCTAACACGAGCTGCAAGAGCTTCACCTTTGGGGATAACGTGTGCAAGCTGTTCAGTGTTGCGGCTGCGGCGGTGCCGGCGGCGACTGGAGGGCAGGTGTTCGATGTTGGCTGCTCGGTTTAGGGGCTGAGGAGTAGGATGGTGTATTTCACAGGATAGCTTTCCTTTTGTCTGGGGATCATGGATACGAAGAAATTGGATGGGGTGGAGAAGAAGGCCAAAAGGGGGTAACGAAGGGCTAACATTCATTTAGAAAGGGATTTTGGCGTTGGGTTTCGTATTTCTGTCCTTCATTTTGCATTTTAGGAGTTACATAGCATACAAAAATAGAAAGTTGCGAGGAACCAAAATTTCAGACCTGGATTATGCGAACAAGCACGACATGTGCCTTGTTACATCTTAAAGCTTGTGATAGATTGCACTTTTGCCATCGAACACCAATAATATGAGTTGTTGGTGCGTTCTACCTCACAACCTCCAAAGATGTTCAATGACCATAAGCCGATTCTACAATCCATGGATACAAGCACATTACTTCGGTCATGCCTCCACAAACACCACGAAGAACAATAAAAGCAGGATGTGCTGTCAGATGCATTGTTGAGGGCATAAACACCCCTTCCACATCAACTCCAACATCATTTCCATAATCAAAACATCGTCACTACCATCCACTTCTCCAACCCACAATCACCATCTACGATGCATCTCACCACTCTTCTCCTGCCTTCTCTCACCACTCCCCTCGGACCCCGCGACGAACCCACGGATTCCACTTCCCCCACACACCCCAACACATGTCTCTCGCCCGACCGGGGCCAATGTGTAGGCCGCCAAGCTCCAGCCTCAGGTGCCCACGACTCCATCACCAAAGCGTGCGAGCAGATCCCCACCCGCACACCCAGCACGCCGCGTACCCGCGTCCTCGTCAAAGGCCCCATGCCCGGACACACGGGTGACGCTACATTTCGGGAATCAATGCGGCAGCGGCGTCGAGGCCGAGGACTGGTACAATGAGAATGGTTGTGTGAATTTGTTCATGGTACAGACTGATGAGAGGTGTAGGAAGGTTTATCCAAGTGCCATGTTTCAGTGTGAGTTCTACCCTGGCTTGGCTGACTGGAGGGTTTGGCGGGTATATTCCTGACTGAGGGCAGGTAGTGGGATATGTGAGTGCGTATTGCGATGATACGAGTATTCGGGATGTAAGTGGGGGGTTCCGATTACTTGCAATGAAGTCGATCAAAGGCTACTTTTGGCCAAGAGAAGATGGCGTCGAGCATAATGATTTTGATGGTGGAGAATCGATCGCGGAAACTGAGATTTTTTATTAGCAGACGCTTCAAATATCGAACGGGACAATCTCCCTAGGGTACATACGTGCAGTGAGCCCAGGCGTATCATTTTTTTTCCTCTTGTTAAAAACGCTTGTCTATTCTTGTGGTTGCCCTATATATTACTAGGGCCCGGGCCCTTCGTCATGCTCCCGGTTCTTCCAACAACAAGCTCGACGACGAAGACCAGCAAACGACGGCAAAGCAAAATGCTCCTCATCAACTCCCGTCCGCCTTGCCCCACGCAATCTGAATGCCTGTTTCACCCGCCGTTTACCTACTTTGTACGCCTCGTCATGCACTATTCCGCATTCCTCTAGTGCAGCTTCCCATTCTAGTAGTACACCACCGTCATCTGCATACCACCACAGATCCCTTATATGCGTCCAGTCGGTAGCGATGTCAAAGTCGCTAGAGTTCATGTGAAATATGTCCGCGCCGGCTTCGACGAGCGTCTTGACCACGGCCCAAAGAGGACTCTCGGTGGTCTCGGGTAGCATGTCCTTGATTTTTTCACCGCTCGACGCGCAGTATTCAGCCTCCGTATCCTCTGTTGGAATAAGTTCCCCCTTTGTCCTACCCATCTCCACGATGGCGCACATCAACAACGACCCTGTAAGACCCTGGGTCGTGAAGTTTGGATCGAGACCTTTCTGAAGACAAAGCTTCATAATTTCAGCAGCTTCCTGAGACGGGCGAAATAAGGGAATCTTCAGAATTGAAAAGAGTAGCCGCCATGCAATTGCTCCGTGCCTAGAGAGGAGATGCTCGAAGCCTATGAATAGAATGTGAACAGGTATCTTTGGTACAAAAAAGGAAAACCTGTATCTATACTGAATTAAGTCCTCATAAACTGCGTTGAGATTCTCGCATTCGTCTTCCAGAATACGCAATGATGCAAGAACATTTCTGATGGACTTTTCGGCAGAGTAGCGATGAGTAAGCGTACAGAATAGTTCAAAGACTAGCCCAACGGCGTCATGTATCGGTGTCATTTCGAGCCTGTCGTGTATCAGCCTTTGACAACTTATTCATTGCATGCAAGGGCAGGAAACAAACCAGTCACGCTGCTGGTACATGGACTGATCCAAAGAAAGCAAGTATCTGCATATTTCCGGCTGGGATTGCGCTACGGCGTACTAGGGGTATCTGTTATCACACTGGCATATTTCAAACGATCAACATATGATGATAAAGTACATACATGAAGTAAAGTTGTTCCATCCTTATACTGGCATTTTGGACTTGCTTTTCTCGATGCGAACATTTCTTGGAGCTGTCGAAGGTCCCCTCGGCTAATTGCGTTTGACACCGGGTGTTCCCTCGAGATGATTGGGAAGATGGTAACCATCGGAGCTATTTGATAGAAGCCTTTCGTATTCGGCATGCTGCTATAAAAGGTTGATAATCCTGGTAAGAGTAGAAGGGCGTGACAGGGTCGAACGTGAATGTATATCGAGAAATGGAGGTCACTCTCTGGACATCCATCTTTCCTATGAGTAGTTGTCACCAACTCAACTCGAATCGACCCAATTTTCCATGCAATGCACCAGGAACGTTTAAAGCTAGAGAATGTGTGAGTGGGCTGAACCTCAAGAGCGTTATTGTATAGTGTCGAAACAGGGGCGCATTGGTCTTGGCTTTTAGGATGTTGATTTCTGTGCAGTAACGCTGTGCCCTGTTTAGTTTCACATCTCTGACCTCCAAATTGCTTCTCTCTCCACGGTCCGTTAGGGGAATCCTGGATTTGAAGGTTCCTAGTATCAGCCATGCCTTCCGCATTGTATGAAGTTGCGTCGGTGTGATTCTCGGACTCGATACAGGTCGAGGCGAGCAATGGTTTGAAGAATGAGTGAAGCTCGGACCGGAGAATGTTGGCCAACATGTCTGTATCTAGATTCGAGTAAATAGGCTGGGATTTGGTATCATGGAGCTTAGTATTAATCGAATCCAAGCAAATTCTCGATTTCTCAATCTCTTCAATTAGCTGAACATAGTTTTTTCGCTGTCCTCGAACATGATCATCAAGGATTGATACGTGACCAGATACCGCAGTAGGAGAGAGTTGTTGCTGCTGTCGAAGAATTTTGTCTGTCGCAACTTTCGAAGATGTGCGCAAATCTGCCACATCTTGACGAAGTCGGAGATCATGCAGTCTGTGCTCAGATTTAGACAACATGAATCAGGCAAGTAAAGCAGGGCCGTCGGGTATACTTACCGACCAGTGATTGATAAAGCAACGACTAGGTCAGCTTTACGATTAAGAAGTCTCTCTGTTATTCCCTTGACTTTAGTCTTTCTATACACCCACTTCATCTTCTGGGCTAAGTTGGGTGAAGCTTCCGGAGGAAGTATTGACTTGATGACGTCAACGTCGCTGCGAAATTTTGTCAGGGCTCCAGTGATGGTCTCTGATAAGACCTCAAATTCTTCTATGGCGTTTGCGGATTTACTAAACGCAGCGATATAGTTTCGGAGACTGCGAGCATTCATGTCAACATCGTACAAGGCTGCAATATGTTCTTAGTATACGCTTGTTTATTAAGAGTATATGAAATTCTCCGAACGAAGGCTACCCTCTATGTAGATGATATGAAATTTGCTCAACTCACCATCTCTCATATCCCGAACATCTCTGCTCGCATTTTTCACAGCAGCCAAAAAGCCATATGCCTCACGACTCGCGCGCAAAGCCGCATCAGCGAACTGAAGTGCGCCGGCAGCAGCGCCGAATCCAGTTATCGGATCAGCCATAACTCGACATCAAGCATCGCTCAACGTGCTGTGGGATAGAAGTGTGAAAGACTGTGTAAGAGAACGCAAGGCAGAAGGGCGACAAAGCCGAGCACACATGCCGAGAGAAGCTGCATGGCAGCATAGAGCAGCGACCAATGACGGCGTCATATGACCTTCTGGAGGACCATGAGGCAGACGGGATGGATACGACAAGGCACATTTTCCCCAGAAAGATTACCCTGCGCCTGCACAGTTTAGTCAGCATGGAAAGAATTCCAGGAAGAAGACAAGGATGAAGGGATATATTCTGAGACACACGTCGCTTAGCTAGAAGGACGTTTATGCTGAATGCAGAAGATGTGGATCGGAGGGGGAAATATGGATGAACGGCAAAGAGCGTGATGAGGAGGACTGGGTTAGAGATGACATTGTTTAGGTACAGATGTCGTGACAGAACGCTGGGATAATTAAACAGTCACCTAGTTAATTCCCAACGCAGTCACGTGTGTCTGTCTGACACGTTGAATCTTGGACTCTCGGCTTGACCTGAGTGCAGTGATGCAGAATCTATTCAGTATGAGCTCTCTAGATGCTCAATCCCAACCTCCGTCTAGCTTATCTTCCCCTATGGTATATAGCAGTAAAAGCACTAAAAGCCAGAATACAACGCCTTCCCAACGCGGCTCGGTCATAACTTTTATTATATATGTCCCATTCAGCCGCGGAGACATCCCGCATAAACACATGCCAAAAATGCCCCCAAAAATCCAGTCACCGCTACGGAATGCGAGCGACGACGAAGTGAAGACGAAATGTCAGACTCTCACATCGGGGAGTAAGAAATGTCAAAACGTAAGCCCAACACGGCGTAGACGTGCCAACATAATCCTCAGATCGGGGACTAAGAAAGGTCATACTCTAAACCCAACGCGGAGTTGACGCCAACAAACGCCCTAAACTCCCATTGGCCGGCGACACGGAAGGAATCGGGGACTTTTCGTACATGATCTCGCCCTCGATATTGCTGGTGGACGTCCTGGATACCGGTGCACTCTTCAAGGAGTAATGGGGCGGACTTGAAGGCGCTGTTGAAGCATGCGTCAGGGGTGTGACGAGATGTACAGACTTGGCACCGTACGACGAGCTGTGTGGGTTGGTCCTGGGTCCGAGAGGTCTAGTCGATGGCGTATATGGAAGCGAGAAACTGACCGAGGAAGCAGGAGTGTGCGAAAGGGAGGGCGCGGCACTGAAGGTGACCTGCGAGGTTGAGGCTCGGCCATATCGAGGTCGGATTGGCCGTACGGTTGTCTCACCCGTTGATATGCCTGATTGAAATTGGCGGAGGTACTTGGAGGCCTCGGAGTCAAGCCTCTGTTTTTCGTCGCTGGACGTGGCGTTGTCGTCTGAAGACGATTCGGAAAAGGCGATGGATGAGCGTTTGGAAGGCAGCATGGTGGGCGAACGGGGGGCCACGATGTCTGGATAGTGAAGGTCTTCGAACGAGAAGTTGGCAAAGGGCGTTGCCGGTGGAGAATGGTCGAAGGGATAAGGGAGAATCTTCTCGTTATCCTTCTTCTTGCAGCTGCGCCAATGTCAGAATGGTGGGCACTGTGAGGGTGCAGTTGGAGGTCCTACCTCTCGGAGCAGTACAGGACGGAATTATTAGGTACAATGATTTGCTTCTCGCAAGTAGTGCTACGGCGAGGTTAGTACTGGCTGGCTGGCACGACATGTCAATCGACGTACCAGTACTGAAGGAAGCTCGTTGCCATCACTCCCTCGTCCTCGGAATCCTCCTCCTGGTGGTGTGCGGCTTTCTGAAGGCCCTTGATAGCACCGTGGGAATTGGAACGTCTTGACAGAGGTGCTGGCCGAGTCGGCCGCGCATGGGCCGACAGCCTTTTAGAGTGGTTGGACGGGCGACTGTGCTGTGTGGCCATTGAGCTTATTTGGAAAGACGGTGAGTTTTAATCGCCTCTCTCGGTAGTAAGGTTGGGCACGGTGCGCAGTGAGCAGAATGGCGTGTCCCGTTACGGAGGAAGGGTGGAAGGGTAATCCTGCCAGCAAGGAGAGCTGCAGCTGAGCAGCGGTGACACAGCCGCAATGTTGCTCTGGCGGGTTGGAGCTGATATGACGACGGCGGTGCTTTGTTCCCGTCTCTTATCGCGATCCCCTGCAGGCGAGGATTTAGCCAGGAACGGCGGTGCTCAGACGCAGCGCCTTGGCCGTGGCTGCAACAAAGGCCGGCGCGGATGCGACGACGTAGAGAGACGTGCAGTGGCTGCTATGGGGCGTGCGACGTCGGACGCGAGGATTGATGGAGATTTAGACACGGCAATCTTTGTTTGATGTCGAGCACTGCAGCTGCACGCAACCGGCGATGGGCACGCAAGGGAGGCCGGGAGCGATAAGCGTTCAGTGTCTGTCCACGGCCGGGCGCTGTGGTTGACGCAGAGCCGAGCTTTTCCTGAGCACGCGCGGCTGGCAGCGGCAGTCCCAGATATGTGTGAGCAACACCACAACCGCTGCGGTGGAAGGGGTGTGGAAGCGGTGCGGATGCGGTGCGGAGGCGTCCAGAAAGGCAAGCAAGAGCCCGATGGTCAGCCTTGTCGGAGCGTCGATGTAGGCAGCATGTACTGTATGCTGGTTCGGCGACCGAGGGCCCTTGGATATATATACTTATACACCGAGGCGTGACTCGATAAGCTGGCGGGGGATGGCTCAGGATTGCGAGCGATATGGAGCCATCGCTATCATCGAGCACACCATCGACGAGCTGTTGTTGGCTGACCGTGGACCCCACTCGCGGCCACAACGGTGCTGAAAACGTATGCCGTGGTGCATCCTGCCCAGCAAGGTCTTGACGCCAACCTCCCAGCGAATCAGCACCGCGGTGCGGCCACGGGTCCGACCCTGAGTACCGAAGAATGCTATGGATACATCGCTCGCTATTTCGGGTGCGTATGAGGGCTCTGTTGCTCCCCTCAGCTTGGATCAAAGTGATCAAAGAACGCAACAGCTCGCTCTCTTTGGCAACCCGAAGCTCCCCTGGTTAGGTAACGGAAACATGACACCGTCAACAATCTGCTCGACGTGTTGCACTCTTCACCAGTAGAATCCAAGCACCCGACCCATCTGTCTGGTCCAAACCTGGGATTCGTGTCACTCATATGAAGACGAAGCTCCATTTTTTCTATTCTATGAGCTAAGGCTCTCCCAGCTACTAGCCAATATATAGTTGCGCAGTAGCTTCCGCGCCCTGGCTCAAGTAACCGCAATCAAGGCCAACACGTGTTGGCGGGGCGCAGAGAAATCAATAAAGTCATAGCGAGAATCCATCTCGACATTCTCCACGTCTGGTGATTTGCCAGATCTGAATCGGGATCGAGGTTGGGTAGAAAGGTCCATCCTGGAGATACTCTGGGACCTGTGGGAAGTCGACCAGGTCCAAACTAAAACCGTTTCGCTCTACCCCACAAAAATTAGTAACAAAGCCACCAAGTCCTCCGAAAACAAGGCAGATGCAGAGAGACCCACTACACGCGTTCTGGAATGCCTCGAACGTCTGCTCATTGCGTATTATTGCGGCAATGAGCACCTGGAGGGACGAGTTCAAATCGAAGAATTCCCTCAGTGACGACACAAGGGACGGGACGGCGGATTTGTCGTACGTCTAGAGCCATTCCGTGAGCTTCATGTCTCTTCCAAGCGCTTACCGAATCAACTTACGACATCTGCACCGAGCAGCACATCCGGTATTTCCATGCCATAATCTTCCGCAAAGCTTGATGCATCAAGAGGCCATCCCCACTTTAAAGCCGCAGTTCGGATAATTGAGTGAGATGACTCTTCCGCATCGAGCCCATTCAGGAAGATATTTGATTTGAGCGCGTCAACAATTCCCTCATCCCCATCTGTTGCAACAACCCCGGACAATCCGAGATATTTCGCGCAGAGGATGGAGAGCATTCCGGTTCCTGCTCCCAGTTCGAACACTCTCTTCCCTTCAAGCATTGCTCGGCCTCTCTCCGAAGTAAGAAATGCTGCCAGAGGAAGTGAGGCCTCCCAGGTGCGAAGCCCCGTAGTACCAAACGAGGAGAGCACCGATCGAGATTCGAGCACTGTTACCGTGCAGTCATCGGAAACGCTGTCGCCGTTGGAGCGGGTGGGGAAAGCGTACGTGACGAATGCTTTCTGTTGGACCGAGATTGGTTCTGGGGGAATACTGGAACATAGGAGCACTGAAAGTGCCGACATGAGGTCATCTGAAATTTCCTGTTCATATTCGAAGAAAGTGGTCGTCAGCACAGTGGGTAGCTAGAGCCATGTCATGTCTGTAGAGAACCTCCAGTCTTGTAGCTAGCTAGAAGAGAGATACTTGTGGGGTCGGCAAGCTGTTGGGGGGAGAGGGACGTCATACATCCTTCTCTGGGTCAACAAAGGCCCGTTCAAGCTTTGAGATGAGCAGTTTCAGAACCCTCAGCTGATATTGTTCGGGTGGTGGGTAGGAGATGTTGTCTACATCAAAGAGGTTGTTAAACATCCAAGACTGGGCATCGACGGCCTTGAGACTTTCCTCATCCGGCCATATCAGCTGCGCGGGATCAACCAGCTGGAAGTATTGGCGACGCAGCGTCGTCAGCTTTGACCGAGTACCTGGGCTCAAGTTCAAATCCATGGTGGCAAGAAGAGAACCGGTGTCGAGTAGAGTGAATGAATTTCGCAGACCCGCTCTGTCCTCGGAGGACAAAGCACATGTGTAAGCGCTCGGCCGCACTGCGCGGAAAACCTGCTTGGAATTGCCCTCTTTTTCTTTCAGATGATGATGAAAGAACAGATCATTGTGGTGTGAATAGTGGTTGTGTGCAAGGAAGGCATTATATAAGCAGCAGCCCCGCAAATAATTTAGCGAGCGCCAAGCCCTTCGGCCGCACCTGCACCATCGAAAATTGAACTACAATCAACACTTCCTACGACCGACGACGCCTGCGGCCACACAGCACCCCCATCAGGACAGCCATTCTCTTACCAGTACGTCCCTCCCACGCACATGGTCGCGCTGTCCACTGGATCTGCGACTTCCCGTTCTAATTCCTCGCAGTCTGTCTAGGTCCACACATTCGCCATCATGTCCGACTCGCAGGTTACTCTGCGCACGCGCAAATTCATCCGAAACCCGCTCCTCGGTCGTCGCCAGATGGTTGTGTAAGTGCCACGGCCCTCACCGAATGTCCAGGCAGCGAGTTCAAGTGGAATATTGGGCTGACTGGCAATTTCCAGGGACGTCCTCCACCCCAACCGCGCAAACGTCTCCAAGGACGATCTCCGCCAGAAGCTCGGCGAGCTTTACAAAACCAAGAAGGACGATGTCTCCGTCTTTGGATTCAAGACACACTACGGTGGCGGCAAGAGCACCGGCTTCGCTCTCATCTACGACAGCAATGAGGCGATGAAGAAGTTCGAGCCCCACTACAGGCTCGTGCGGTACGGCATGGCGAGCAAGATCGAGAAGGCCAGCAGGCAACAGCGTATGTCTCCTCCATTCTCGCTATATACCTGGATAGAACATCGGGAGAAATATAGCACTGAGGATGCATACTGACACGGACCGCAGGCAAGCAACGCAAGAACAGGGCGAAGGAGCACCGGGGTACGGCCAAGACCAAGGGCGGAAAGAAGAAGGCGGACAAATAAGCGGATCGCTTCTGACGGTAGCTTTCGGGGTGGAGTGGTCTTTCTGGGTCGGGTGCTTCACGATGGACTGGGAATTACAGTGGGCATCGTGTACAGTTACGAAGGCCTGAAAAGCTCTTGCGCATGGCACGGCACGGCAAAGTGGATGGCGTTTGAGATTCTTATGTCTGCTCTCTCTCCATCAATGCATATCATGGACCTTTAGGTTGCCTAAATATACCTCTCACCAAGCCGCTTTCATCGATGATCTCGAGTGATTTCTTCAGCCGCCACCTCGGACTTGGCCAGCATCGAACGAAATTCAATGGTACAAGTTCAGTCGCGGACGTCATTAGAGATTCCTCCGTCTCTTGTTTTCTCGTTTTCCGATCGCCAGACTCCTGTTAGCTCCCGCTTCTTCCTTGACAGGTGCCGAACGCGTCTATGCTGCTGTGATCGTGGCAGACCCACCTGCAAGTCCATCACCACACCGACCTAACACCAACACCAACACCATCAATCTACTCCCCGCAAGAATGTCTCGCATCGTAACGCTTCGTAAAGCAACATACCTGCGTCACCCAATTTAGTAGTACTGAGTTGTGAGTGGTGAGCATTTTGAATTGTTTATCTTATACATCTATTTTTTGTTTGCATACATGATATTGCACTTGGCAGTCCGACACGACCGATTTTCTCCACACTTCCTTCGTGCATGACACAGCCCATTCCCTCTCACATAGCACTCACAGCACTTGCATCCTCCATCTTTACATCGGCAGCATTTACAGCGAGAGGAGCGCCTGCTCCATCATCCGCACTCACAGCCACCGATGGCGCCCTCGGCACCTCCAAAAACCTTTTCGGCACACCAATCACAGGCTGCATACTCGAAAACCCCATCCCACTCCTGCTCCCATTCTTGTTCCCCCCGCTCGGCCTCGCCCCAACATAACACCCCAAACTACCACACCACTTGAACCCACCGCCTACTACCCCCTTAATCACGCTAAAAGCCCTCGCATCTCTATATGCAATACCTGTCCCAGGATCTCTATACCGCGCGACCTGATTCGACACGGCACACAGCTCCGTCTTGACCTTCAAGCCCGCCAGCGCCTCTTTCTCCTTTTTAGCTGCAGATTTCGGCTGGTTGAGCATTGCCGTGACGAATTGTGAAGAGTCGGCGAGCGACCAGTTGAAGAGTGCCGAACTGAGGTGGATGAGCGCCGAGCGGTCTTTGTCTTTTATAATTGAGGATGTGGTGCGTGACCGACTGGGGATGTGGTCGTCGAGGTTGGAGAAGGAGGAGAGGATGAGGAGGTTGCGGAGAGCGCGGCGGATCACTTTCCGACGTGGGGGTGGTGCTGGGACGCTGGGTGGGGCGGGGCGTTGGAATGTAGAGAGGAGGGATTGGGGGTTGGGGGGGTTGTGAGAGAGGATGGGGTCGGAGTCTAGGGGGTGTGGTTGGGAGAAGGGTGATTGTGAGAAAGGGGATTGCATGGGGCCATACGAGTCTTGAGTTGGAGGTTCGGAGAAGGGATTGGGAGGTAATTGTGAGGGTGGCTGAAAGGGCGGGTACATTTGTGATTGAGAGTGTGGTTGAGACTGCGATGGGGAAGGGTGCTGTATCCCAGCATACTGTTCGATTCCATACAGAAAAGAGTCTTCGGTAGAAGGGGGGAACATGCTGTCGCCAGGACACGCGACACCAGAAGAGCCTCCATGACCGGATTGTGATGGCTGTGGTGTTTCTGGCTGTGATGGTTGTGATTGGAATGGGGGTGGCATCTGTGATGGTCCCTGAGAAGGCTGGGCTTGATCAACCGAACCA
The DNA here is from genome assembly GCA_010093585.1 of Melanomma pulvis-pyrius CBS 109.77. Lineage (NCBI taxonomy): Eukaryota > Fungi > Ascomycota > Dothideomycetes > Pleosporales > Melanommataceae > Melanomma > Melanomma pulvis-pyrius. The sequence goes on from MU001884.1 coordinate 66,228, forward strand.
GGACTGTGCTTCGCAAGATCATCCTGGGGTGCCGCAGTTTGCTCCACAGTCCCAGAGTGAGTGGCCTGCAAAGCTCCGTCCTTGTTCAGCTTTTCCTCCAGGTCCTCGATCTTGGGGGCGTCTTTCCCCGTGTACTTGAGCTTATCATCCACCCAAATCGCCGGGCCACTATAGTACCGTATGAATGGGCCTTCAATCTGACGGTTCTTCAGGGCGTCCAGCTTTGCCTGTCTATCGGCTGCCCGCTGTTCCTCGGCCTCTTCCCATCTATGCAGACTCTTGCTGTTCTTTCTCTCCACTCGGGCTGCCTCTGCTAGCCGCTCTGCTTGTGTCATAGGCTTTGGCTCGTGTTTTGCCTTGCGCGCCTCGGCAGCCTTCATCATGGCTAGGGTGTCATCCCGGCGCTTGTCTTTCTCTTTCAGCTTCGCCAATGTGCTCTGTTTGTTGGCCACTGTTTGCTTCCGCTTCGATGTGCGTATGGGTCCATCTTCTTCGGTGGGGATCCATGATGCTCTCTCGGACTTCTTCTTCGGTCGTGGTGCAAGCGCTGTCGATTCGGTAGGAGGCACATCGAGCTTGACCTTCTTGCGGGAGGCGGCGGCGGCGGCAAGTCGAGCAGAGAAGGGGTTTGTGGCTGTTTTGCGCCTCTTGATTCGCTCCTGGCGCTCGGCTTTTCTCAACTCTTTCTCGCCCGCATCGTCGTCGCGGCCCTCGTCGTCGCCCTCTTCTGACGAGGACGAGTCCATATTGAAATCATCCTGGTCGTTGGCGTCATCGCCGACGAATTCCTCCTCGTTTGGAGCTTCCTCCCATTCCTCGCCCCACTGCTCTTCCTCTGCTGCCTTGGCAAGCAGCGTCGACATGCGGTTGCCCGCGTTTGATCTGCGGGCGCGAGAAACGACCATGAGCTCTGGCGGCGCCTCAGGCTCGCTATCACTCTCGGACGCCGAGCCTTGATCCTCGTGGTCAGACGGCGGGGCGCCGTCTACGTCCATCCGCTCTGCTGGGTCTGGCGACATTGTCGGGAGCGAGGCGGCGGGCAGGGTGTGTCGAGGTGCAGAGGCAGGTGTAGGCGGCGGCGATGGGGCCTGAGGCAAAGCGAGCGTCGTGTGGCTAGACTAGCCAACGGACAGCGGACAAGGGGTGCGGGATGGCTTCCAGAAGCATTCCTCGCGAGAGGTGGATTTATGCGCAGAGGGCCGTGGTCAGCGCCGGGGGCTGCGTGTACGCTCGTGCAGCGGAGTGTGGTGGGGCGCTGGAGCAGGGCGGAAGGTGTGGGTTTATGCAGATTGGGCCGTGTGTTTCACGCCATGGACGTCGAGCGGGCGTTCGCACGATAACGACGAGGCGATGAGGCGACGATGAGATGCATCTCGCGGGCAAGCAGGTGTAGGCGCGAGTGACGCGACGAGCGGAACCTGGCGCCAAGGCTTGGCCCAGGGTGGCATGGGGGAGGTGTTTTGGTGCGGCGATCCTGTTTTGTTGGCGGCCGAGGGCCTGTGTATAATATATATATTACAATACCAATCCCGCCCGAGTAGGGCCGCCACTGCAGATCCACGCCCGCACTGGGCTGCGCTAGGCGGCTACTAACCCTTGTGGGCGGCGGCCAGGCGGCTGATTGGCTGCGGTGCGTGTTTCTGTACGGGTCGAATCGCACGCCCAAAGCCCCCTTTTCCCGCCTCGGAGTCCTCGCTCGTCCCAGCTCGTCCCAGCTTCTGAAACGTAGCCTCTGTCGCCGATTAATAGCATTCCCGCTCCTGTGTGGCCGTCAACCGCCAGCTAGGCCGCATCCAATCGTCCAGGACCTAGCAGTACCTGGATTCGGTGCATCACGCATTCGAGAAGCACTGCGTGTGCGAGGTCGGCCATCTTCCGCCTTCTGGGGGAGATTGGGCGTGCCGCACGTGAAGAAGGACATCCCCCGCCTCATTCGGCGCAGGCTGCGATGCTGCAGTAGAGCGACCGCCCGCGTCCATGTACGAAAAAGACTGGCGAATGCAGCGCCCTCCCAAGATAGAGCGGCGCCGCCAATCACCCAAGCCCCAGCGCGACGCTCGGAAAGTCCACGTCAGACTGGGGAGATGGGCTCCTCTCGACGCGCCTCAGGGTTTCAGGTTTCGTGATGCGGGCGACCCCAGGGCTCTGCGCCAGCCACTCAGGAGCGGGCGCGGGCTGCTGCTGTGCTGGAGCCCCCTTTTCTGCTGCGGCGGCGGGCGAGCTGCGTGAATAACCCCAAAATCAAGTGTGCGCAGCCCCGTATCCTCAAACCCATCGCCCATTCGGTCGTCCCTGGCCTCTGAACCTCTGAACCTCTCTCTGCCCGTGCTGCGTCGTGCCGAGTGAATGTCCAAGCGCACGTTGGACCGGCCCTAGCTCCTGCCCAGCCAGCCTTTCGCGGAAGCTGCCATCGTCTGTCCTCCTCAACCTCGTCCGCCCTTCTTCACCATCCTTTTCCACTCCGCCGTCTGCGTCTGCATCGGCATCTCCTATGAGACAAGGTGTCCAGTCGCCCCCCACTTGTTTAATCCTATTTTCCTTTCATTCTCCAGGCCGCCTCCGGTGACCTGTATATTGCACTTGCACGCCCGCCTGCCGTATCATAATCGAACACCCTGAGCCCGCGAAAACAGTTTCACGCCCGCTCTGCCACTCCTTGATCGGCACTCCCCCTCCCCCGTCTGCGCGACACCGCGCCGCCCGCCTACTTTGCTCCGCGGCTCCCTCGTCGACCTGGTCGTCCGCGCTGCCTCGACCTCCCTCCTCCCCTCCAGCCTCCCGCCTCGAACCACGGCAACGCCCTCGAAAGAGCTGCCCGCACTGTCGACCGCCCACGCCCGCCAATTCGTCGCATCTGGCAGCTACGTCGCCGAACATCGTCAGCAGGCCTGGATCTAGGAGCGTCCCTGTACGATATTTCTACACACCCGCACGCAGAGGCCCAACGGTAGCTGAGTCCCAGTCCCCCTCTTGCTGGCAATAATCCCCACCGCCTCACATTCCTTTGGCCGGCACCAACCCACGTTTCCGCCGTTACCCTGGTTTTGGTAATCGAGAGTCTTCACCACATTCTTCTCTCAGTATTCGAAGAACCATACCATTCAAGACAGGGTCTGTAATACATAATGGCTCCCTCGACTCGACCGGAGCATCACATCAACCTCAACTACCTCCCCCAGCTCGGCTCGCAGCCTCCACGTTCCGGCTCATCTACGGGCACCACCTCGCCCATCGAGCCCCCTTCCAGCGGCTCCGTCCGCTTCCCTGTCCCTGCCACCAACACGTCCAATTCCCTGGGAAGCGCAGCCGCAGGCATGCGCCTAGGTGCAGGGTCCCCTTCGCATGATCTCGGTGGCAGGTTATACTCCAAACGGTTTGTCGCACTCTGAAACAGGTACCCTTTTTAAAGCTGGCTAACGTCTGATGACAGGGCCCGCGAAATCCAAGCACAGGAAGGGCTGACTCCACAAATGTGGGGTCCTCCCACCAGCGGCAACTCTACGCCTCTGCGTGAGACCATCCCCGAATCGCCCAATGGTGAGAGCTTCCCCGACTTCAACCAAGCTATGCCGGAGACCGCGTCAGCCACCCAGACCTCTACCCGCCGTGCCCGCGCTGGCACGCTTCCATCACGATTCTCGCCTGCGTCTACACCAGGAGGCCTCATGTCGGTCAACTCGCTCCTCTCCAAGTCGTCCCGTCCGACCCCATCGACAAGCCCCTTCAAGCCCAGCCCAGGCACTCCTACCGACTCGACTGCCTTCTCTTCTGCAAATTCCACCAACGCTGCTGCAAAGTCTTCCTTGCTGTCACGCCTTCGTGCTGGATCCATGCCCCAGCGACCCGGCTTCCTTCCCGGGCCTTCTTCTTCTGCCTTTGGTAATCCCATCTTCTCCAATGGTTGGGCCAGCAGCCGCGACCGCAGCAGCACCCTCCAGAGCATTGCATCGATGCCGTCGAATGGACCTGGCTCGCCAATCTCCTCCTTTTCTCGAGATTCCCTTACTGATTCGGATGTGAGGACGCTCGATTACCTAGGTCTCGTGGACACACCTCAGCCTGCTCGAGCGACGCTCGCTCCATCGGATATAGAGTTGCTCCTCGAGGGCCAGAGGAATCTTTTCAATCAGAACTTGAACAACAGTCGCTTCCGTTCGTACTCTGTCAACGCCAAGGAGAAGTATGCCGACGAGGAAGACGAGTTCGATGCTTCGTATGCTGGTAACTACAGTGGGACATTGACTCCGTCAGCGGAGGCGAACGCTTATGCCATCCACGAAGCTGTTCGTCAACACAACCTCGAAGTGCAGGCTTTTGCAAGCTTGGCTAGTGCTACTCGTCCCCGTGCCAGGACTGCTGGTGTGCTTGAATCGCCATCGCAGCGAATGATGCGAAACTACCTACCCACCTCATCTCGCCTCGACAATAGTCTCAACGCGGCAGATATGACAGAGGACGCTGAATACAGCTTGGCCGAGGCTGTCAAGAACCTTCAGCTCGGTGGAAAGCCCAGCTCAAACCTCGGCGACGACACCCTGGAGGGTCCTACTCGAGCACTCTGGCTCGGTAACATTCCCTCTTCAACGACGGTGTCTTCGTTGAATGTCATCTTCAACACATATGGGCCCATCGAGTCCACTAGGGTTCTTACGCACAAGAATTGTGGTTTCGTCAACTTCGAGACACTCGACAGTGCTATCCAAGCCAAGTCACAACTTAATGGTAAGGAGATCTTCCCTGGCGCAGGGCCCGTTCGAATCGGATACGCCAAGGTTCCAAGTGCGGCAGCTACCCCTGGCCACAATGGTCTCTTCCCCTCGCCAAGCCCAGATCCACTTGCCAAAGCCCAGGCGGAAGGTGCCAATTTGTCAGCTAGCAATGCGAAAGCAAATGGCGCGCGCGCTGAGAATGCGAACGCGGCACTAACAACCCCTGAGTTGCCCGACATTCGCACAGATATCATCCAGATTGTGAAAGATCTGGGTGCGACGGATGAAGAGCAGCAGAGGATCTCCGCCCAGGTGGACCAGGCTATCTTGAACAACAACTATCACGAGGAGATTCCTCCCGTTGAGGAGCCAAGCCATAGTCGAGTCCATGATGCTCCTAGGCTTCGTGAAATCCGTAAACGCATCGACAACAACTCCTGCTCTCAACCTGAGATTGAGGAGATTGCCATGAACATGCTGCCCGAAATTGCCGAACTTTCATCCGACTACCTTGGAAACACGGTAGTTCAGAAACTGTTTGAATACTGCTCTGAGCCGACAAAGGAGGCAATGTTGCGAGAGATTGCCCCACACCTTGCAAAGATCGGCGTCCACAAGAACGGAACATGGGCTGCGCAGAAGATCATCGATGTTGCCAGAACCCCCACTCTACAGAAACTGATTTCTGATTCCCTCGGGCCATACGCGATGGCGCTCTTCCTGGACCAGTTTGGCAATTACGTTATGCAAGGATCTCTCCGTTACCAGGCACCTCTCAACAACTTCATCTTCGAGGTGATGCTCAGCCGTCTCTGGGACCTCGCCCAAGGACGATTCGGTGCTCGAGCCATGCGGGCCTGCTTGGAGAGCCACTATGCTACCAAAGATCAGCAACGTATGGTGGCTGCCGCGATCGCGCTCCACAGTGTCCAGCTTGCAACCAATGCCAATGGAGCTCTGCTTCTGACTTGGTTCCTCGATACGTGCACTTTCCCGAGGAGGCGCACTGTCTTGGCTCCCCGCCTTGTTCCTCACATTGTCCATTTGTGCACTCACAAGGTTGCTTACCTCACCGTGCTCAAGATTATCAACCAGCGAAATGAGCCTGAAGCTCGGGACACCATCCTGCAAGCCTTGTTCTTTTCACCCAACGACCAGGTTTTGGAAGACATTCTCGTTGATCAGAACTGTGGTGCCACGTTGATCTTCAAAGTTTTGACTACTCCCTTCTTCGATGAGAAGATTCGAGCAGAGGTCATCAACAACGTGCGCAATGTACTGCTCCGGATCAAGGCTCAGCCTGCGCAAGGCTACAAGCGACTGATGGATGAGGTCAATCTTTCCACTCGTGGCGGAGGGCCAGGTCATCGTGACCACTCGGCGACAAGACCAGGCTCAAAGGGCAGTCCGGCGGGCTCCAACGCGGAACCTAGGCAATTTTATCCCGGAGTTGCCGGGGCTAGTTTCGATCCCGTAGCTCTACAACGTACTGCAAGCATGGACTCGAACGGCTTTGATCAGTATCCTATGGGCGGAGCTGCTAGCATGTACATGCCCAACATGCCCGCCATGGCATCGCAGCAACAACTCCAATACCAACAACTTCTTGCCGCTTCGAGGTCAAGCCCATTCTACCCACAGATGAATGGTTTCCAGGCCCCTGCACCGGGCATGGAGGGTTACCGAAACACACCTCCTGTCGCAGCCCCCGGCTTCACGGGCTCGCCGATGCTTCAACCTGCCAATCTCCAACAACAAGGAATGGGGCAAGTAATGGGCGGTCAGATGTATCCATATGGAATGTATGTACCGCAACAGCAGCAACAGCAACAGGTGGCCGGAGCTGGTCCTCGACGCGGACGGGTAAGCAAAAGTCCTCTAGAGTACCCAAAACACCACTAAGTTCCACCAGAGATAAAAAGCACACTTAGAATTGGGCTCTGAGCGCTACATATTCATTCATGTAGCTCTTCGTCGTTTTTAGTCACCTTGCGCGAACACATAGTATTTTCGGTGCCCATTGTCGCGAGGGACATGCGATACTATCTCCTGTATATGATTGTTTAGTTGCCTGTTCCTGTTCTCTACATTTGCCGGCGACTCACATCGATGGTGGCATCAAAAGCTCTGCTATACATCAAAGTTCCTTTATCATTTGCATCAACCATCAATCTCCTTGTGTCCTTTTACAACTTCTGGGTGCTCACGCGCTAGAGAGGAGGGAGCAGGCCTACCCTGCACTCTTAGTTTCACGACCTCGCATCATGCTTCTTTCTTTGGTTCGGAACTATCTCTCTTCTCTGGCACTCGATTTCGGCGTTCCCATCCCCTCGTTTCAACACACTCGCTTCAGCTTGGATCTTCTCGAAGCGTTGGGGCGATTTGCTATTCATGTCCGTTGTTTGTTCTGTTTCTTACTACTTCTTGTATCCTACTTTGGGTGTCTGATGCAGGCCCTACACCTACCTCCCTTTACCTCTCCTTCTCCAGCCCCTTCCTTCTGGTTGGTTTCGATGGAATCATCGTGGCTTACTATTACTGGACTGGATGGCCTGGGGCGGGTGCTATCAGGGAACTTTTTTGAACTTTATGTTTTGTGCTATTAAGAAGAGATGCATGACGGGGCAATAAGATGTGGGGCAGCCGATAGGATAGGATAGCAAAGAATCTATTGCAAAGGAAAATTCATCGAGCATGCAAAGGACGGCTTGACTTGGGATGGGGATGGGGATGGGGATGGGGATGGGTCGGAGGGGACGAGTTTTTCTCTCTATTTGTGTTTCCTTACGTGGGTGCGATGGCAGGAGAAAGCTGGCTAGCAGACGGATAGAATGGCACACTTTTGACCCCGTTTAGGAGACGTGGATCTTTATATTGAACTCTGCTATGGGTGCCTATGACCTTCATTCTCACATCCTCTATCAGCCAAATCTCACTTGAGACAACAAGTTCATTTTCCTACGTCGGCATCCCCCCCCTTCCAAGAGATCCCAGTCAGGCGGCAAAAGGATCAATCCCAACCTACTTCGTCCTGTTGTATCCGCCAGGAGGGCCTCTTTGAACAAAACGAAGAGCTAAATATGCGTTGCACTTGGAATCCATACATAGCTAGGCAATAGGAGAATAAATATTAACTCCCATGCATCCTCTACTGAATAGCTGCTGGTTGCCCCCTTGAGCGACCACCTTAGGGCTTTTTTGGAAAAGAGTATATATGCGTGGCGGTGTTGGTTATTGAATTTGTAGTGGGAGAATGGTGGAAGTGTCGGCGTGTCCAAGTCCAGACAGAGTGTATGTCTGGAGAAGATGAAGATATCCTTGGTGCGTGTTCTTATGGAGGGATGGATATGGCGTGCCGTGCAAGATCACTTTAATTCGAGGACAATAGATGGGGGATCGGGGGAGGCATACGAGGTCCCGCTGTATCTACCAGGGGGCGAAAGGATCAGAATGGCTTTAACGAAGTCGTACTGCATCTACTCAAGGGATTGCTGCGTGCGAGATGGACGAGATAGAAAAAGGGTGACTGATTATCATTTTTTTCCTGTCCGTAAGAGAGATGGGTATCATGGAACCCCCTGCAGACGCCCGTCTGTTCTTAAACGCCAGATATATATCCTTGCCAATACCTCCACCCCATGACCGAATGCGACGCCTCTCTAATACTATGTATAGACCCTCAATGAGCTCCGTTCATATTCGCCTCGCTATATTTCCGCTTTTTGGCATCGTGTTGAGCGAGCCCTGGCTGCTGCTGCCAGTTCTGCCTCGACATCTTTTCCTCCTCCCGCAGACGCTTCACAGCCTGCTTAATCCTTGCCTCCACGTTCAACAGATCCTGTTCAGTCACAGGGTCCTCGATGCTCTCAAGCACACTGTTCACGGTGCTAATGTGATTTGCGTCTTTCTTATCGTCGCGCCAGCGTGGCGAGCCATCGTGCTCCGGCTTATACCGCCAGCGGCCCAACTCGTCGCGGTAGCACTCGATAATTCGCCCGTCAAGGCGCTGGTTCAGCCCCTTTAGGATCTTCCACTCTTGGTCCGTGATATACAGATCGTGACCGAAGGGCTGATTGTTATTATTGCCGTGATTGACAAGTAGAATAAGGCGATCGGGTCGAGCATCGTAATCTGGCATCGGACCTTCCTCGCCATCCTCGGCGTCTATCAAGGGAAAATCGCCGAGCCGCAGCTTGAAGTCGATGGTATTCTCGTGTGGAGGTTTCCACTTCAAGATATGTTTGTCGGTGCCGAACTCGTACCGTGTATTCTTGCACGTGAAGATGAGGCCGTCGTTGCCATGCCGCAATTTCGGAAGCACCTGGTTGAACATGGCCAAGAAGCTGTACGGCGGGTACACCTGTTTCTCCTGCACGCGGAACGGCTGCTGCTCGAGATACTGCGGATTTCGCTGGATCCACGCATGGTACGGCTTGAATATCAACTCCTTCAGCTTCCCAATCCGGATATCCAGCCGGCGCCCTGTGGTATTCTCGCCGTCGAGCGCGAGGCAGTCGAAGACGTAGAACACGAGCCGCGGATGCGGCTCCCCAGCCACCGTGTCGTGCACCAGCTCGCCGTCGAGAATCGTGTTGAACAAGAACTTGTCCATCTCGCCGGGAAATTTGTGGTAGGGAAAGCGCAGCGGCGGTTGCACATTGTAGTAGTTGTTCTTGCGGTCGATCAGGAAGGTCGCTGGCTCGAAGCCCCCCATCTCCGTTTCGAGATAGGTGAGGTAGAGGAGTACGCGGATTCCATCTGTTTTTTCGCACATGAAGTACTCGGTGCGCTGCAGCTCTGTAATATGCTCTCGACCAAAGGAGACGGGTTGGGCGCCGGGAAACCGCGTGCTGTCGCGCTCGAGCAGGTCTGCTACCGCCCTCTTGAGCTGTTCGGTGTCCTCGTGGGGCATGATCTCGCCGGGGATCTGGGGAGGAACTGACGACTGCATGTTGAGGGCAGGTCGGATGTAGACGGGTGCAGTATTGTTGGGCGTGGGCGCGCCCTCGGCGGTTTAATGGTAGTGAAGAGCTTCAACGGGCCACAAAGACATCGAGACAAGCTCCAGTGCCAAGTACTTCCGCTCCGCGCCCAGAATTCCGCCCGACGAGTCAGCATGGCAGTGAAAGTTCCCGCTCGATTTGGAGCCGAGAGTTGGCACAGTTGGCTCGTGTATTGTCTCATTGGTATTTGTGTTTGATGCTTCAGCACACGAGGGAGCTGATAAGAATCTGCCTCATAATTGTCATTGGAAAGCGCATTGAGTATTCATAGCCAAAAATCCAGCTTTTATCTATACAGTATCAAGACACGTACTATGATCATACACGCTTTTCTACCTCACGCCTCAGACTCTACTTCTTAGTCCCACCCTCACGCAACAGTCTACTCGCCACCTTGAGACTGTCCGCTTCCTGCCCAGGATCGCCTTCGAACATCCACTCTCCATTCACCACCTCGCCATCGGTCGCCTGTGCCAGCCTTTTAATCTCCCTTCGCATGTACGCCACAATCTGCGCTAGCTTCTCGAAATCCACATCTTCTCGACCTCCAAACAGATTTCTCCAAACCGCAGCCGCCAGCATGGCGTCGCCCTTCACCAACCCCTCGTCGTACGCCAGTAGGACGCCCCGCCACTGCGCGAATGTGTCCTTCAAGAACTTTTGGCGTACGGTTGCCGAGTTGAGCTTGTGCCAGACGACGAGCCTGTCTTCGGCGGCGTAGAAGGCGTGGTTCGTGAGGTGCTGGATCCAGATGCCTGCGTGCGTGTCGGGGAGCATGCGGAAGCGGACCTGCAGCATGAACATGTGGATGAAGGTGATTTGGGCCCAATTATTGAAATTAGGCTGGAGTCCGAGGGCTATGAAGATATTAGTCAGTTCAACTCTACCATGCTCATGGCGATGGATCAGGTGCAGAGGCACTTACTTTCATACCACCACCCCGTCCCAACTCCAATGTGCACGCCATTGTCGTCCTCGGGAATCTCGCCTTTCTTCTCAAGCGCCTGCGGGATCTGGTAATCGCCCGACCTCGCGCATTCCTGCAGCAGCTTTTCCGTCGCGCTGTATGCAACATACGTCTCTGTCAACAATGGTGCTTTCTCGCGGAACTTTGCTGCGATTCCGGCGCCATGTCTTCGGGTGCCCTGGCTTGGTTGATCCCTTCCCAATACCTGCGATAAGGTCTGCGGTTTGTTGAGATCCGCGCTTCTAGGCCGGCTTGTGGAGAGGCCTCGGTGTGGTTGTGGTGCTTTGAAGACGCATTTTCGTCGCGAGACATTGGCCTGCCATTGTTAACACAAGCAGCTGGGGTCCAAAAAAAGTACTTACTTGAGATAGGAGAGTCGACGGCTTGGATAGAGCCCTCGAACAGGCTCTGCAGGTGTAGTTGGAGGCCATTGGTAAGGGTGGTGCAATGTTGCAGTCTGTGCTTGTGGCTTGAGGTCAGAAAAAGTCGCGGCGCGCTTTCCCGAGGCGATCCATGACTTCACCACTTTCCCCCTAGACACCACCAATCAAAATCGTCACATTTCATCCATCACGACCCTAGCCAGAACAACGCATGTCGATTTTAGATCTATAACCAAATTAGACACCATCGACATCTCTGCTACGGCCATTGGCCCCCACGAACTTCCGCGTTGTCCGCGAACTCTCCCGTGGTAATCCCAATGTCTCTTCCTCGTTCCCTATTTCTCTTTGATTCCCCTTGCGTTGATTTTTAGTACATATCTTCGTCGCAATCATTACCACTTCACTGTTCTCATAATTTTCCATACACATATTGCAATGTACGGTTATCGATTCACTACATCCAATTGCAATTTTCAATCCATCTTTATCTAAGACAGCATTGTCTACAGAAGAGGCGAATATATACCTCCACCAACCAAAGCATTGTCACACCGCGCATGGAAAAGAAACAGCCTCCCAGATTTAACAGGCTTGTTCGGTCCAGATATGAGTCTCCCTTATATGATATTTGGTCAATAGACGATTCCATGCCCCGTTCCATGCCCCGGTATGGATTTAAATCTAGACACCCAAAGAGAGCTAACCTCCAATGCATCACTCATTCCGTCAGTCCTGCAGCCTACAATACTGTCCGTCCATAGCCGGGAGAGACCGCCAAACTGGCGAGGATGTCAAACCAGACATTAAGACAGCAAAGAGTCTCCCACCAACACGCACTCATCACCCACCTCCCAACCTCTTGCGCCCTACAACGAGATCCTCAGCTCCACCTCCATCTCCCTCACCAACCGATCCATAACATCGCCATCCTCAATTCTCCCAAGATCCAGCCCCCCCATCAACGCACCCAACGTCTCATCTTCCACAGTCCCCCCCTTCCCAATCCGCCTAAGAATCATACCCGCCAGCATGATGCCCATGAAAACCGCCATCCTCTCACGCGACTCGTGCCACCAATCCATCCCGCATTCCCTCGCCGCAGTCAGCACCAACTCCACCATCACCTTCTTCTCGACCTTCTCGCCGTTCTTGATGGGCAGCATGGCGACCAGATTGAAGATGTCCGGGAAGAAGGTCGTATCGGTTTTGAACGCGGTCTTGATGAGCGCGTAGCCGAGCCAGAGGGCCGAGACGTCAAAGGGGAGGATCAGGGCGTCGGCGTCGCGGCGTAGGTATTTTAGGAGCTCGTAGATCCACCATTCGGTTGGATCGGAGGGGCCGTCGGTGAGGATGTGGAGACGGCGTTGCCATAGAGTGGATGTCGTGGCGTCCATGACCATGGTGGCTGTAGTTGTGTTGTCGGGGTTGGCGTTCGTGCTGGTGGGTTGCTGGCTGTCCATGCCGGTATCGAGGTAGCTGTTGTTTGCGGTCGAAAACATGGCTGTGATTGTCTGCGCGGGAGAAAGCAATCACAACGGTAATGGGAAAGAAGTTTATACATACGCGACTACGATGATTCCATTGTCACTTTCACGAATGCAAACCATGTAGGCGCACAATGTCCGTTTACGGTTCGCTGTTGTCGGGCTACGGTTTACAGTTTCCTGTTTCCCGGGCTTTTTACATCGTTTCCGGTACACCATCTGTTCTCTGATCACGGCAAACCCGATTCTATACTATCATCGCCAGGTGGAGATTCTATGTTGTCATACTGCGCGGCTGCTACTGTCCTGTATTGCTACTTCCATAATTGTGGGACAAGTGCATGCACAATGTTTGTTCCCTTGGACCACTTTTCCGTATCCAGTTTACTGTATACTGTTTACGGTTCCCTATTCGAAACTGGACAAACAACAGCTCACTTTCGACACACCGTTCCTAAAAAGGAGGCTCTCGTCCATTATTCACCCCATACACAGGTATTACATTAGATGTATCTCTGCTTAGTACCTTTAGAATCTTCAAATAATAAAAAAATAAAACAGACATATGACTATGTGCCGTCCCTACTAACCTAGATCCACACACCCAAGATATAAACTCGTCATCTTATCCATTTAATTGTATTTGGGAAAAACATACCATCGCCCACCACAGTCTCCTGTGCTGTAGAACCAGAATTGCGCGGCATCGCCACGCCTCCTCCGTTGATCGATCGAGAGGCATCCTTCCACGCATCGAGACAAACAAGACCACAAGTCTCCCTCTCCCTCTCCCTCTCTCCAAGATTAAAATGATTACATCCCAACGGTACCAATATCTACAGTTTTGAATTTCGAATCCATCGGACTTGTGGTTGATGAGCTTTGTTACCGGTTGGAGGATTGTGGTGGTGGTGAGTATTGGTAGTAGGAGAAGGGGGCATGAAAAAAAGTGTATATCGAGTTTCTTTTCCTCGATTGACGGTAGTGCTACGCCATTTTCGAGAGCTTAGAAATCACATTGGAGTTCTCTC
>MU001885.1:0-79425 GCA_010093585.1 Melanomma pulvis-pyrius CBS 109.77
ATAAGAAGCCTCTTAGTAGGTAATTAAGGTTGCTGCGGCGCTAGAGGCGTAATAGGCCTCTAAGATAGTTAAGATAAATTAAGCACTAGATTAACGTTAAATAGGCAGAGGCTAGCTGCTTGCTAACCTGCTTAAATTACTTGTTTGAATAGGCCTTTCTCTCTAGCGTAATTGTAGCAGGTAATAAAGCGTTCCTTCTTAACAGGTGCTGCATTATCTAGTGCTAAGAGCTTAAGGATTTAGCGCTAGTACTTTAACTTAACAACTAAGAAGCCTGTCAAATCTAAAGGTTGTAGAACGTGCAAGAAGTAAGCAGAAAGAAATAGAAGCTCTACCTGCTGCTGTTTGCAGGTCTATAGAAAGTCTAGGCTAAGGTAGCTGCTATAGCTGTTAACTATTAGCAGCCGCAGGCGTAGTAGAGATGTAGTAGTCTTAGAAAGAAAAATGCGCTGCAGCTACTTAAAACTAGCTGCATTTAAGGTCTAGCTGTTCTTAAAAGTTGTATAGAGCTAGTTAGGTATAAATGCTAGAAACTAAGTAGTCTGCAGGCTCTAGCCTTTAAATATAGCTACGCATCTAAGTTTTTTGCCTATAGCAGATACGCACTTAATTATTAAGACTTACTTACAATTCTCTAGTGTTCTAACATAAGCTTTCTTCTTAAATAAGCTTGCTAGAACTTAAGTGTTTGTACATACGCCTAAAGCTATTCTAGTCTTATCTATGTTGTAGATGTCCTCTGTCTAGATATTAAGCCTGCTTCTAGTTGTTAACGTCTGGCCTCTTGACACTTAACTGATCGGGGAAAGGCAGGAGGCTGCGTGAGGTATAGCTTTGGCCAAGTATAGAGAGCCTGCGTGCTAAGGTTCACTAAGTCCCGGGATAAGACAATAGAACACCAATATACGTATTCAAGGGATCTTCTCGTATCTCAGAGTAGAACTGGACAATGATATTCCAAAGACAAGATAGTATATTGAGCAATGACTACAAAGGGCTATCTAAACTAGGATCCCTAGTTCCTTATATACCTTCTTGTTGTCATAGTACGAGGAGACTGAGACTCGGTAGGCTCGGTCCCTTCCGATCGAGTTGACTGACCCTCAGCCAGCTCGGTCCATAGGCTGAGCTGACTGAGTCTCGTTCTACTCGGTCAATCACGTGACCTTGGGCACTAGCGTTCGTCGGCAGCCTTGGCTTCGTAAGGCAGCCATACAGCGGGCGGGGTTCATAGGTTTCCCCGCGCCCGCTCAGGTCGTAACACTAGTGCGCCCAAAGAGCTCCAGGAACGCGCGCACCTAAGCAGGAGTAGCAGCCTTAGCTCTAGCAGCATTAATCTTCCTGCTAACAACAGAAGAAACGCGTAGATTGCGCTATAGAAAGTATAATATCTATAGCTTACTAACTAAATTCTAATTGCTGTTTATAGCTAGGATTTAATTTGCTATCTCTTAAGCTTAAGCGTGTAAGGGAGGGCAGGCGCGCGCGTCTTCTTTAAGTATCTATTTAACAAGGAAGGCCTTCTGCTAAGAGCTTAGCTGCTACTAATTTTAATAGCCTATTGCGTAGTTTGTTCTACCCTTCAGGCAATCCTGAAGCGTTGATTAAGGGATGTTGTACGCCTTAGCCGCGCTTCTCTAACTACGGTAAATGCCTGCATTGTAATCAGCAATAGCACTTTGTATAGAAGCCTCTCTAGGATCCATAGTAAATAGGTGGTGTGGGGAGAAAACGCGATAGTTTGATAGTTGGCTGATTTTGGCGGGGTGGCCGAGAACCATATGTGGCCGGAAAGTATATAGCCGAGCTTAGAAGGACCTTACAAAATAGTTTTTTTTAAAGCCGGTTGCTTAGAGGAATGAAGCTGTTCAGGAGCTGCTTAGGAGAAAGATCTTAGTCGTTACACAACACCCAGTGTTATTGCTTATAGTCCTACAAAATAAGTCAGTAAAGCGTATATAGAACAAATCTGGCTCGTAGTGAAAGAGGAGCCCGGACTAAATATTATTATTGGCTGTGAATAACAGAAATATTGATTAGTATTTTATCAAGCAATCGTGCGGTTCGCTGAAGTTGGGGAGAAAGATGATCTATCAAGGATTCGCGGCGCTCAAGGAATAATAATAGTCAAATAGTACTTTGATTCCTATCTAAACCTCTGATGTCGTTACAACCAAAAAAAAAGAGCAGAATTCGTTTCCTCAGGTAAGATTGCCATTCCTATGAGTACTGATCCTCGGCGCCACGGAAAGGCTCCTGCCTTGCCGAAGTTTTATTTTTCGTTTCGGACTGGGGTCTTCTTGACGTCGGTGCAAGCAATATTTGACTGGGCGCTAGCTCGCGGGGAGTGCACCAGCGGGCATTCAATAGCTCGAGAATAGCCAGGACGCTCAAGGTTCGGACAGCCGCCACCCAATGGATGTTTCTCGAGATTGGGTACTGCAAAGTGTGAGTGTATGCTTGAGGTCTTAGGAAAGGGACTTACCTTTTTATGTTTTCGAGTTTCACACTGACGAAGGAAAATGTAATTCAAGAAAACTCAGGTAGCCGCCAAACCGAGAAAAAAAACCGAGAAAAAGACCCTTTTAACAAAGTAGAAAAAGGAAGGGATCGACAACCTGACGGCTGCCGATGAAGTTGAAAGGTGGGATATACTGGATACTTTATAGCTGGCGAACCCTTGCGGGCTGTGTAACTCCCACTCGGCTACAGACTAACGTCCAGGCAATCTGCAATGTGCAAATGGCCGCATCTGAGCTGCAAGTCTCGCCTCACTTTGAGTTTCAGGCCTTATCATTCGCAGGTGATGACTACCACGTCATAGCTCTCAACGCCACAGCCACGTCAAATACGAGTTTTCCATCTGAGAAGCTTCACCGGTCGCAACACTAGCCCATCCCTTACTGTGATTGTTGAACTTAAATTTCGCGCTACTACGAGTGACCTTAATGCGTCACGAATTTTGCACTTCTGCCTAAGCGATATCAGCCTTGCAGGTATGAACCATCACTCTTCGGAAACAGTTATAATGAGCGAATTTTTGGGAAGGCTTTGGACTCGCATGAAAAAAAGCGAATAAGTTCTGGTCATTGCCCGAGGAAGCGAAATGATGCCAATTTCCGGTGAGACTTCGAAGATGTCGCTTCCAATCGGCGGGGACATCAAGCAAAAAAGCCCAGGAAATTACACTGATTCCATCCGTACGCACCCCGAAGCAAAGGAGGAGAACGAAGAGATAGCGAACCAGCCTGACCTTTTACCCGTTACTCATGGATGGGGAAGCACCTCAAATTGGGGGACTGGCATCTTCGACATGAAAGGTCGCCCTGCTTACGAAAATTTTGGTCAAACCGGAAGACCCGATATCTCCATCAATATCTCTTTGAGATCATCTGAGCCTTTCGTCCAAGATAGCAGCACCTCTGGACCTGCCGATCTCGAAGAAGAGGAACAAGCGATCCCAAAATTTGACGATCCCAAACAAGAGGAACAAGCGATCCAAAACGCCTCCCAATTATATTCCCAGCTCTCGATACACTATCCCAGCGAATTGCAAGGTACTGCTCAAAAGACCGAGATTCGACTGATACAGCTCATGCCGAAGTTTATGGGCGACTCGCTCTTCTGTAACATGTATTGCACGGCATTGGACAAGAAGCCTCAATTTATCGCACTGTCCTATGCTTGGGGGGATACGAAGAAGACACATCGCATCCACGTGAAGGGTTACGAAATCCTTATTACTCAGAATCTTCACGAAGCCTTGATGCAATTAAGGAAGGCACACGAGTCTGTTGTATTATGGATAGACGCTCTCTGCATCGATCAGTCTAATTTGCAAGAGAGGAACTACCAGGTTCGACAAATGCCGAAGATCTATCGAGCCGCACAGGAAGTGGTCGCCTGGTTAGGTCAAAGAACATATGCAAGTGATCAGGCGATGGGGCTCATTACTCTTTCTCCAGAAGACTTGCAGAGGCAAAAGGAGTCTGATATACAAGAATATTTGAATGACCTATTTTCCCGTCCGTATTGGAGTCGAGTGTGGGTGGTGCAGGAGTTAGCATCGGCGAATCAAGTACGGCGGACTTGTACATTACAATGTGGCTATAAGTCCGTCACATTGTATCAACTCAAAGTCTTCTTAGGACATATCCTACGCCGAATACACATATCCAAACTCAAGGTTATCATGCGGCCAAGGAATATGGTATCTCTTAGCGAACAAGATCCCAACCGAACGTTTCTAGACATGCTTTGGCAATCATCAAGCCTCCTGGCAACGGATGAGCGAGACAGGATCTATGGCATTCGAGGAATTTCTCCGAAATTCTATCGCGGGATTATCGAGGTTGATTACTCGATCAGCTACGAGAAGCTCTGCAGCAAAGTCATAGCTTTTATTATCAAGAAAGAACGCAGTCTTGATATAATGAGCTATTTCCACAGATGTACCTTCAAGTCCAATTTCCCGTCTGGGCCGCGCGATTTTGAGGAGGATAAGCCACCATCCTGGTTGCTCGACTTTACGAAACGAAATGCGGGCATACCCCCAACAAGGTATTCTTGTGATAAGGGTAGAAATGCAAATGCTAAAATCGCAAATGGAATTCTGAGAACAAGGGGCATATGCATTGGTCGCGTTCGAGAACTCAAGCCATTTACGAAAACCACTCGAGAAGACGAATTTTGGAAGCCGAGAACTAATTTGGGGCACGAATCAGAATTGGATGCAATCAAGAAACTCTCACTCGAGGCACTTAAGAATCGATATCCCGACGCAAGTGAAGAGGACAGAGACGATCGCTTTCTCGAAATGTTTGCAGGTGGAAAACAACAAGTAAGAAAGCATATTGGTAAAGACTATCGTAAAAGTTGGTGGCATATGTGGGATAGAAGAATTGCATTCGAAAAAGGCACGGTCAGTTCATTCGAGTGGGATAATCAGGATAGTTCCTTCTGCAGCACTTTTGCGAGACTTATCGGTCGTTGTGTTTTTACGACGAGTGAAGGCAATCTTGGGTTGGGGCCTATGGACATGCAGAAAGACGATATTGTTTGTATCCTCTATGGCTCTAGATTGCCTTTTATTTTGAGGAAGAGCGAGCGTTTTTATAATTTTATTGGGGCGGCTTATGTGGATGGTGTGATGAATGGAAAGAGGATAGAAAACGGGGTAAAGGGGGATAGGTTTTGGATTCGATAAGATGTCGGAAGAAAAGATTTGCCCGCAAGTTTAATATTTACACGCATTTCAAGAAGGCTTTTCTATTTTTGCTTTTACGGCGTTGCTAAATCAGCGGAATCTTCACTCAGGCTCAAGCCACGTCCTTGGTAATTCCGAAACCTGAATTTCATACGCTTTTCCAGTCGCAGACATGCATGTCATCAAATCGTTGTTGAATTTGTAGCCTTGCAACTTCTCCACTATATTCTTCTTTCGGTAGTCAAAGGACGGCGTGTGGCTGCGGTTGACATTTCATCCACAGTTATTTCAGAGAATCATTCCCCGTTGGCATTACCGGGGCTACAAAACCCGGCAACGGCTCATAATCGAGCATGCTTTCAGTAGAGAGGTGTCGTTAGATGCCTTCAGTACCTTATTGTATTGTTCTTATAAGCTAATCCTTACGCCTCCTTCTCTTGCTCTTCCATCCTTACGGCTTGTTTGACAAAGTCTTTCACAGTCTCGCTAAATGGCGTGTACTTCAGTCCCAACTCCTTCGCCGCTTTCTCTCCATCCAAATCATAACTATCATCAATCACCTGCTTTTCACCCTTCGCTACTCTCTCTTTGCCCCAGGAGAATCCCTCAGCTACGATCTCTCCAACCAGCCCATATGAGAACTTCTCCGGACTAGCCACCACAAATCTCTTTCCTCCTACTTCCGGCCGAATCAAGGCTTCTACATGGGCGGTTGCCAAATCCCGCACATCTACCCAAAATGGTACGCGTGAGACAGGTAGCTCTTTCCCGCTTGCAACTTTCCACAAGGTGGCATTCGACTCATTGAGTCCTGCGAGGTTGGCTACAGGATGGCATGTGGGTCCAAATGTCATCGGTGGACATAGAGTGACGATGTCGAAGCCCGGTTTCCTCTCTGCAAATTTCCAAGCCTCTAATTCGGCAAACTTCTTCGATCCCCGATAAGCAATTACAGCACTGGTCTTCTTGTCTATCGATTCCTCGTACGTCAACGGGTTCCAGTCTTCAGCCGTATACGTAAACCGGGGTGGAGCTTTCCTATCCGCGTTCATGACCGAAGCGAAAGAACTCGTGATGACAACTCTTTCCACGCTCTTTTCTCTCTCTGCTGCCTCCAGAATAGCCCTCACACCCGCAATCGCAGGCAAGATTAGCTCTTTTTCATTGTCGGTGGTAGAGTAGCTAAATGGACTTGCGACATGTATAACGCCTGTAACGTCTTTGACAGCCTCTGAAAATGACGTGGCGTCTGAGAAGTCGCCCACTTGGACGATGTCAAGTTGTGACGAGTATCGTTGTCGGGCTGCTCGTAGTTGTTCGCCTTTTTGGAGGGAACGCGTTGCGGCACGGACTTTGATGCCGCGTTGTAGGAGGTTGTCAACAACGTGTGCGCCAATGAAGCCTGTTGCTCCTGTGACAAGGACGTAGGACTGTGAAGGTGTCATTGTCACACGTGCGTATTCGAGGTTTAAGGTGTGCTGGGTTGTTGCCAGACTATGAAGTACTTCTGGAATCCTGAAGCCTGCCTTGCACCAGAACACGCTTACTGTATGTGCCGAAAATGTTGCAGCGCAACGGAATAGCCCATCTGATCCGGTCTGTTGCGAGCGAAAAGTGGGGGTGCAAAGCGGCGGGGGGAGGCGGACTTGGACTAGCAAGGGTAGCTAGCCGCACACATACTGACTCGTCTCCACATTAGTTCGAGTTACGATGCCTCTGCTAGTAGACCGCTTTGCCGGGTCTGTCACGACATTCGGACCTGTAGAAAGCCTCCTAGTAGGGATCAATCTGAACATGTGGTGTGTACGCATATTAGTCTCGATCATCATAGTACCGATGTTCCGCTAGAGTGAGTAGCTTTTAGGACGGTCGGAACGAGAGGTGGAATAAAGTGCTTGCGATTCCGCTGAAGAGAACAATAGAGCACAGAGAGGCTGCTTGGATTTGAACATACATACCTCCTTCCACAATCCTTTGACCCTTTCACATTCGATACTCGAAAAGATGGGCTCAACTCCCGTCGAACAACGTCGAACACTCGTACCTGGTATCTACTGTCCAACTCAGTGCTTCTTCGACTCCACCACGGAAGACCTCGACCTGGATTCTGTGACCAAACATGCCGTTCGACTAGCTCAAGCTGGAATTGTCGGCATCACAACAAACGGTTCAAACGGAGAAGCACCTTACCTCTCGCGGGAAGAACGAAAGCTCGTCACCTCGACCACACGATCCGCACTAGACAATGCTGGTTTCCGTTCAACGCCGATCATAGTAGGAGCTTCTGCAGAGTCGGTCCGAGGGACTCTACAGCTCTGTCGGGATGCTAAGGAGTCAGGAGGCGATGCGGTCCTGATTTTGGTACCCAGCTTCTTCAAATGGGCCATGGGTACAAGCACGATCGAATCGTACTTTATGCAGGTCGCGGATCAAAGCCCGTTGCCAGTTGTTATATACAACTACCCTGGTGCGGTCGCTGGCATCGACATCGACTCAGACCTCCTGGCTACGATGGCTCAACATCCGAACATAGTCGGTACAAAGTTCACCTGTGGGAATGTTGGAAAACTCGCAAGGGTGGCTGCTGCGACAAAAGCCTCCATGGCAGAGCGCCGAACAAAAGGAGGATACTTCTGCTTCAGTGGAGTTGCAGATTTGATCGTTCCCACATTGGCTGTGGGCGCATACGGCGCGATAGTTGGGGCTGCGAATGTATTCCCAAAAACATGCGTCGAGCTGTTTGATCTATATTTGAAGGGCGGCGATGGGCAGAGGATTCAGGACTTGCAAGCTCTCCTTGCTCAGGGGGATTGGGCCATGACCAAGAGGGCTGTCCCTGGGTTCAAGGCGGTGCTTGACAAGTACCATGGCTATGGAGGAGTGCCTCGTCAGCCGATGCCCGCCCTAGACCAGACTGCGAAGGACGAGTTGTATGCCGAATTAGTAGAGATAATGAAGCACGAAGTGGCATTGAAGTAGTCAACCTTATGGTAATGGAAGAGTTTGATTCTTAGTGGTTGCCGCGTGAGCATAAATACAAGATGTGCAGTTGTGATGCCCGAATGATACGCTGTAGATGGATTCGGATGGAGGACCGATTGTGAAGAAGTTCCCAAGAACAATGGAGGATGGTGAAAATATGTGGAGAGAAAGTGTGGAGTAAACGTGTGGAGACCGAGGCCGATGAAGCTTGCCTATGCGGGTCTAGCGTGCCCGCCTGGAAGGTGCGGGACCCGCTCGTGATCACCCAGCTCTTTCCACTTCACACTTTCATCTCCTTCACTATGAGCTTCCGTCGCAAAAGAACACCTTTGGCCTGTATCGTTTGCCGAAAACGAAAACGACGCTGCGATTCCCAGAAACCGACATGCGGAACCTGCGAAGAGCTGGAAGCAGAGTGCGTCTACGACGAGATGCCTGTGGAGACGATTTCGCTGCACCCCGAAGCGCATGTGCAAGAGTCATTGAATCGGATTGAGAATCTACTACACACCAATTCACTACAAATGACTGCTTTGATGGAGACGATGCAGCGCAACAACTCGCCGACATCTCCTACCTTTCAGCCGTCCTTTGCTGGGAACACGCCACTGGCCGCTGATTCTTCGATCTCACCGAGTACATTCGTGCATTATCCAAGTCCTCAGTACTCGATGGGTATCTCTTATTCCGGGGTCATGCAGGAGCACGAACGACTTCCTCCCCTCACCATTCCGGACAAGCATAGTACATCGTCTAATCATCTCTTGTTAAATCCAGCAATACGAGAGATGATCGGCCAGTATCCCTCAGACTACTTTCTACGCTTGGAATCAAAGAACGAGATACCAATGCAGCTACAATCTCAAGAGCTTAGCATGGCAGGCTATGTGGACTTCGATAAGCCAACAACGGATGCTTTAGTCACGGCCTTCTTCACGAGGGTTCATTGCTACCATCCTATTTTGAATAGAGATGAGTTTGAGATCTTGTACAACAGCGCACTCTCAAGCGGACTTGCTCCAGGTCCCGACACCTGTCTGTGCCTCGTCATCTTTGCTCTAGGCGCGACCGCTATTGAGGAAACCATTCATTCCCCACTCTCAGGTATTGCATACATGCAAAAAGCAATGCCTGAGCTTCTTTCTGCATCTACATGGAGCTTCTCTTGGGATGTCAAAACCTCTCAAGCCCTCATCCTAGCCTCGGTCTACTTCTCTTACCTTGCTCGGCCTTTA
Organism: Melanomma pulvis-pyrius CBS 109.77; assembly: GCA_010093585.1. NCBI lineage: Eukaryota > Fungi > Ascomycota > Dothideomycetes > Pleosporales > Melanommataceae > Melanomma > Melanomma pulvis-pyrius. The sequence goes on from MU001885.1 coordinate 9,424, forward strand.
TACAGCTGGCGCTTGATAAACATGGCCGCAATACACACGCATTTCCTTCTTCCGCGTCTCGAGGCTCTGCCTACTCCTAATACGATACTATCACGAGAACAGATAACTCGATGCTTCTGGAGCTGCTTCATGATTGAAAGCGATCGGCTCGCTGAGCTAGAGATACCTCAAAGCAGCCTTCAAAAGCTTGTGGATCACATGCCCTTACCATCCTTTCGGTCTGGCTCGGACGATCTAGAGACAACGTATTATCTCGCCGAGATAAGTTTGCGCCGACTCTTCAACAGGATCCATAATTCCGTATATCCACCAATGATGAACCTAGGCGGTGCAGGAGCGGGAACTTTCGAAAGAGACCAACTCGGCAAGCTTTTCAACATCTGTGACGAGCTTCATTCGCAGCTTCGCATTTGGCACGAGTCCATTCCGGAGCCTTTTCGGCCCGATTTGGCTGGCGCTCGGATTGCAGTTCATGACCGCGAAAGGGTACTTGGTGTACGATATTTCGCCGCGCTACATATCATTCATCGCCCTTTCGTGTTGCACGCAGTAGCCTTTGAAAAGACTCGAACCGCCGGCACCACTGATGAGAATATGCTCATCTCCGAACCGATCCTCGATAAGTGCCGCACCTGCCTTGAAAGCTGCCGGATATATATACGCCGCGCGACGGAAATGTTGAAGCAGCCATCACCCTATACATGGACATTCTCGATCTCATCACTTGGTGCCGTTCTGGTCCTCACTATGGCTGTGCATTGTAACCAGTTGAAGGAGCTAGTACCAGATATCGATGAACTACAGAACTTGGTCATTGAACATGTGGAGCCTTGGGCTACGAATCATAAGTCTGAAAACGGGAAGGAGTTGGAGAGTAGTCTGGAGGCTGCAGTTGGCATACTCAAAGAGATCAGGCGAAAATGTCGGATCAGGAATTTATTCGATTAAATCAATTGCTACATTCGATCCTACTAGCTAATCACATACCCTCTTCCTATCCAACTTCTCTCACCCATGAAGCACTACAGTGCTCGGAAGATACTAGCCACTAGACGGCGCCTTCTTTGTGAACAATAGACATCTTGACGTCATCCAGCACCTGTGGCATATTCCTTTTCTGCTCACCAGCCTCAATGCGTCTCGCTTCCGCATCGATAAAAGCATGTGGTCTCTTTCTCGAAGTCAAGTCGCGCTTTCCGGCAACGAGAACATGCGGATTGCTTTCAAAGATGTATGCCATGTCCTCAAGACTTCGTCGGCTAGTCTCGGGATACAAGCAGAACACGATTGGGAAAAAGGAGTAGCAAAAGATCGAAAAGACTGTTGTTTTAGATTGGGTCAGTAACTTGACAAATGTAGAATGGAGAAAGAGGAACGAGTCAGTGCTTACTCAAGTAGAACCGCCAGTGCAAATTATTGACACCAACTTTCGTAAATTGGGTAACGCAGAATGCGCAAATCCAATTTGTACCTGTCGCTGCAGCAGCGCCTCGTGCTCGCCAGCCCAAGCTGTTGATCTCCGAGTTGTAAACCCATGGTACTTTTGCGAACGAGGTACCGTAGCAGAAGTAATACAAGAAGAACATGGCGGCTGTGGCCTTTCCGAATGACGCCTGCTTCGAAGGCTCGATCTCACCTTGTCGAATAGTAAGAGCAGCTATCAGATACCAAGACCCGCATGTCAGGGAACCGTATAGCATCATCTTGCGGCGTCCAAAACGATCGATGATTAGAAGGCAGCAAAAGGCAGAGAAAACGTAGATGGTGCCATTCACACCCGCCAGCAGACGAGCGGTTTGATTGGAGAAGCCGACAGATTGTTTGAGTAGAGTCGGCAAGTAATAGCCCAACGCGTTAACGCCAGAGAATTGTTGCATTAGCTGGGTTCCACATGATAGCAACAATCGACGGAAGTTCTGTGTCTTGTCCTTGAATTGGAGCATGTCTTTCCAATTTGTTCGTGCGGCTTCATCCCGTTCTTCGCGGAGAGATGTTTGAATTGACAGAAATTCGGCAACGACGGCGGGATCATCGATAGCCACATTACGTCCTTGGAGGCGTGCGACTACGGTAAGAGCTTCTTCGTCACGATCTTTTAGTAGCAGCCATCGAGGCGATTCCGGGACGAACAAGAGAGCTACACCCACTATGAGTGGGAAGATGAGCTGGAAGGCGAGAGGAAATCGCCATTGAAGAGGCCCTCCGCTGAAGTAGAGGCCATAGTTCATCCAGTTGGCGATGCAGAAGGCGACTGTATTGCAGAGACTGCCCACGACCACTAGTTTACCGCGAACGCGTGGCGAGGAGCATTCGGCTTGATAGACTGGGCAGGTTGAAGAGGTGACGCCTGGATACAGTTAACGAAGCCATCTCGACGCATAGAGTCACTGTCAACTCACCCATCCCAAACCCGTTGATAATGCGTCCGACGAACATCATTGGCAGATGGAAGGACGCAATCTGGAGGACTGCCCCCACAAGATTGCAAACCAGACCGATGAAGACGGCGAGCTTTCGACCAGTCTTATCACCGGCCATGAAGGCGAAAATGGCTCCTACAAAGGCGCCAAGCTGCGAATCGTCAGTACGGCAAGAATGCACTCTCGACGAGTTACCCTACAGAGAAGCAGCTGGAAACAATTCCCGAGATGTTCGCATTTTTGGTTTCGGGGAAATGATGCAGGAAGTCTGATGAGATCAAGACGCCGGAGAACACGCCTTGATCGTACCCAAACCATGCCATGGAAGCTATCATCTACATGTCAGCCGAGTACTCAACTTCAGGCGTTCAGCAAAGCATACCAGCATTAGCCACTGTGACCACAGCAATAAGCCAATTGCCACTCAAATTAGCGAGAGGCTTCATCTTGTTGAGTAGTTGTCTTGATATTGTGGGCGATATCTGTCGCGGCGTCGAGTATTTCTAGACATTCATAATGAAGCTAGTCTCTTCACAGGCGGCAAGTCCTGGACCTCGTTCTTGTTTCGCGAAGCCCTGACTCGGTCCCAAATGCTTGGAAACCTGGAGGATGCTAGGCAGGAAAAGCGGAAGCGAGCGCACTATTACCGATGGCGGGGTCTACCCCACAAACATGTTGGGCATCCGGGGCTCCACGAAGAAGAGTGGTCTCGGTGTATGACGCGGGTCAGGAGATTGGGACGCAAATTCGAGACAGTTGACCAAGCTGCGATTTGCTAGCGCTGGCTAAAAAATAGCCCCTTACCCCTCTCTCAATCTAATGTCCGCCGTTCCCCGTACAGGTCACTGACGGGTAGGCGGGGAAAGGTGGACATACGCTAAATACTAGGATGTGCGATGCGCGCATGTAGTTACCCTCAATCGTCACGCGGCTTCTGCTCTTTACACTGACGTACACTAACGGGGAAGTGAGAATCTCCGTTCATCCCCACGAAGACTTGGATCGCCCAATTATTCTCACGCGGTCGAATCCACCCCGAGTCCAAACTTACTCGCGTGGACCTGTTCCGTCGGAACGGCAGCCCGGAATTGATCAGGCCAAATTCCCTCCACAGGTCAACTCATTCTTCTCTTCTACATCTCGCTATCCATCTTTGTCCTTCACTTTTGCACTATCGCTCGCAGTTTCGCGCTTCGTGGATAACGCCTTTCAGTATGACAAGAAAAACCACCCATTCAGAGGCAGATGTCACAATCACCGGCTTCAACGTAATCGACTTGCGGTTTCCTACCAGTCTAGATGGAGTGGGCTCAGACGCCATGCACGTTGGCACAAATGGCAGCCATCCATACATACAACTTCAGACAAACCATCCAGGCCTTATAGGCGAAGGGATTGTATGTGGCGCAATCTGGTAGAGCGGCCCTTCAACTGACCTTCTATAGGCGTTCAGTAATGGCCGAGGCAGCGAAGTGGTATGCATGTGTCTCAACATCTTCGCAGAACGTGTCGTCGGCAAAACAATGCATGAACTTACCTCCAATATGGGCAAAACATGGCGCTATATGGTCTCCGACTCACAGTATCGCTGGATCGGCCCCGAGAAGTCCGTCACACATCTCGCAGTTGCTGGCGTCTTGAATGCTGTTTGGGACCTTTGGGGCAAGATCCTTGCGAAACCTGTGTGGCAGATCGTCGCCGATATGACGCCGGAAGAAGTCGTACGACTGATCGACTTTCGGTACATCACTGATGTAGTGACACCCGAATCCGCAGTTGAAATATTGAGGATTTCCCAAGCCGGGAAGGAAGAAAGGATGAAGGAAGCCTTTGGCAACAAGGCAGTACCTGCCTACACCACATCACCTGGCTGGCTGGCATTCACAGGCGACAAAATGAAGGACGTACTCCAACAAACCATCGACGAGGGCTATACAATTTTCAAATTCAAGGTCGGCACCGACATCAACACTGACCGTGAGCGTCTCTCCGCCGTCCGCGAGATCCTCGGGTACGACAAAGGCTATCAGATCATGATCGACGCAAACCAAGTCTGGAGCGTACCTGAAGCTATCGAGTATATGAAGCATCTCGTAGAATACAAGCCGGTGTTCATCGAAGAACCAACAAATCCGGACGATGTGCTTGGACATGCTGCGATCCGAAAGGCGCTGAAGCCGTACGGTGTGGGAGTTGCGACTGGGGAGGCGGCACAAAATAGGGTGACCTTCAAACAACTACTCCAAGCAGAAGCTACAGATGTCGCGCAAATAGATGCTGTCCGCCTAGGTAGTGTGAATGAGTGCATAGCCGTCATGTTGATGGCAAAAGTTTTCGGAGTTCCCTGCGTGCCGCACAACGGGGCGATGGGCCTTGTCGAAATGACCAGCCACCTCAGTCTCATCGACTACATCGTTGTCAGTGGGACAAAGAGTATGCTCGAATTCGCGGAGAACAAGCGACACAGGGTGTATCAGAAATATCCGGCTGAGGTCAGAGATGCGCATTACGTCACGCCAGTTGCACCGGGGTATAGCGCCGGGTATCAGAACGATTGTGTAGAGCGGTTTGAGTGGCCTACAGGAAGCTTCTGGGCGAACGAGGAGGGAAGGCAAAGGATGGGAGCAGGGAGGTTGGTCAAGCTATAGAGCTATTGATACGTTGCTGTATCACAAGCCAGGCAATGCTTGATTTGGCACTCTTTACATCATCTCGGTCCCACTGTTTGGTCTTGGGCGTGCCATTATCTCTCTCCCACCCTAAAGCATCTTCAACCATGGCCTTCACGCTCTCACACCCACTCTTCGATTTGGTGCCAAGCACACTGACTCTCTTCTTCAAATCCCATATAGCGAGCCTCAAGCCCTTACTCCTCTGCTCGGTCATCGGCACCCACCCCGTCTCCTCCAGGCGGTTTTGCTTCAGATTCTCTACAATCTTTTTTAGGTCGCGTGTATCTCTCGAAACGATCAAGTATCGCTTATATTTATCACCTTGCCTTGGTCGAGAGCCACGCACGCGGGCACAAAAGGAGTGGCGCACCAGAATAAGCTAGAAGGGCGTCTATTTCTTAATGCAGGCTTACTATCTAAACGTTTACTTTAAAATTGGATTGAACAAGTACTCTATTTCTACCTATCAGATATACTTTTCTTAGTCTGGCTCTATTTTTACTCTACATATTCTGATGGTAGCAGGTTGACTCCACGTGAACTTAAGGTGGAACCAGTCAGTCGTATTCGGATGCATTTGAGCTTAGGTTTTGTCGAAGTGGGGGCACACAAAAGATACTTCTTAGCATGTATTAACGACATGCTCTTCTATACATTGTGATTGAGCTTTAACAGCGCACTTTCCAAAGAGGTATTCTTGATTTCCAAAGATACCCCTTTGAAGTAATTTTATTTAATCTTTTACAGAAGGCTTCAGCATACATCTAATGTCTGCATCCTATAGTCCTGCGGTGTGCCATCCGTACGCCAAGAAGTCCAAGACCGTATACGCCCTTTGCGGGCGAAACCGGAATCATTGACTAGTCGAGCTCCAAGTAGCACGAATCATTTGCAGTTATATAACACTGCCAGGACGCTCATTATACCTTTATAAAACGCAACTCCATCACCTCAAGTATTTAGCTACCGGCCCTCACCACCTCATCCATGAACAAGATCCTCGTAGTCTCAACGGCCGTAGCACTCGCCACAACGAGCATCTACTTTTTCCGACTTCAGAACTACCTATCTCCCGTGCGCACGCATCAGATATCGAGCAGTCCGAGCATCCCCGATACCCTCAGGCGATCCAGAGCAACATCAGTCGTGAATCCAAATGACCACGTCTCAGTCAACGACACGCGATCCATCACCCTCCAACTGCACCGGAGTCTGTCTGACGAGGAGATTCTAGCACTCTTTGTAAAGGGATTCTTTGGCGGCTATGTATTTGGACCGGAGCGTGGGATGCTGCGGGCCGTGGGGAGGGTCATAACGCGGTTCGACCGTAAGCACCGCCGCGGTATGACAACAGCGATTCGCGGCTGACAGTACACGCTAGGATTGAGGGATGCACCCGTCTCTTCGTACATCTGGTCCGCAGCTCAGATTTCCACGCACGCGGCGCCGCCTCTTCACGCCGTGCTCTTCGGTGCGTTCCGCGTCGTGGATTGCCATTTCCAAAATACCTGCGTACCCGCTTCCTTGTCGGCGCCGGCGTCGGCACGGGGATTAAGCTATATCGACTTTGCTTTTGGATCTGACGACGGGGGGCTTGCGGGTGTTCATCGCTTTTCGGTGGTGCGGGACGGTGCGGGGGATGATGTTGCGGGTGCGGAATGTGTTACGATTGAGTTTGCACACACGGGGTGTAATCCGAAAGTGGACAAGCCGCTGGGGCCATACGTGTTACAGAGTTTGCATCTGCTGTACGCAATGTTGCTGTTTAGAGAAGGGGTGGTGGAAGTGATGAGAGCATAGCTAGTCTTATATTAGCAGGGCATCATAAAAGGGCATCTCCGCGAGTGCTTTCCAGTCATATTGATATTCGAGGTTCTACCTCGTAGCCCATTTACGGTCAGTTGAGAGCTTACACTTGAGATGTTCCGATTGACTTGGGAACTGTTGCCTTCCTCCTTTGTCAATAACAATATCGCCGGTCGCGCAGTCATGAGGCGAAGCGAATACCCATTTAACTACTCCGTGTTCCCTACTCTTCACCACCAGGGGCTTATAACCCAGCAAGTCCCGATCCCCACAACCCAGCGTCTCCACAGCCAGATTCGCCGGGACCACCAAGTAGTAACGGATTCCAGTCAAAGTCATCACTGGAACACAGCTCTCTTCCCAGCCCTAGCTTACATCCAACTTCAGGGGCATAACCCCAATGGAAAACTAAACCTATCAGCCAAGACAATCCATGCGGCGTCACTACAAGCAGCGGCTGGAAGATGAACCGCATGCACGACCCCAGCCCTGCACCCACACCAGAGAGTAATTCCTCGAGCCGGAAGACCATTCATTTGCAGCGCGTAGAGCAATCGGGAATTGACCGCACTAGACCTGTATTGCACTCTGGAAGTAACTCGGCGTAGTTGGATCTGCGTCGTAGCACCGCAAAGAGCACTCCAAGGACTGCCGAAATGAAGGAGTTAACAGATAAGCACACCGGGTTCAATCCCTAGGGCACGTGAGATGTATCTACATCTCTGTCTTCAGAGCGGAGACGTCGGATTTTCTGTTTGGGAAACACGATGCCTTGGAGGACGGGGCTCGGGGATGCAGCTCGGAGGGGTGGCTGTGCTCATGGCGTCGAGGCGGGGAAGCCGGATTTTATTCTGAGGCGATTGGAAATTGCTCAGAGGACATGTGCTTCGAAGGCTACGGTACAATGTATTGGGATGCCGAACGGAGGGGGGGCGTTTCTTCGCTTTCATCGAGGTTCCACCGGCCATGATTTTGAAAAATGTGCGTCCTGTGCTACCCATCACCGGCGAGCGGTGTTACAATACGATTAGAGACTTTGGATTTAGAGGCTGGCGTGCAGCAGCTCTGATGCTGGGGGTGGCTTTGATGGACGGTGATTTATTACTAGTCGTTATGGTAGGCTAGCTCGCATGACCCTTTACAGTGCGCTAAATGGCTTTCAAAGACAAAACAAGTATCTGGAAGTGCGACGATGGGTGTTTTTGAAATATTTAGTTATGGTTAGTTTGCTTGTCGGCCGGCTTCGTATTTTGGGAACGGATTCCGCAAACGTCCATGGTGGAACTAGGCCTTTTTATTATATGTACGAGGTCTTGAAGGCTTGAGGTTGCACAAGGCCGCACCAAGGAAGCTTATTCAAGGAATCGAGGGACGCATCGAATCGAGATTGACTAGTGAAAATTTTGCTAGTTTGGTGTCGAGTCAGTTCGTGCGGCGAGATGAGATCGGAGGGCCAAGTCAATCGTCTCTTAGAATAATGCGGTCGCATAGAGTAGTGGTAAGCCCAGCCTGTCGGTGCTCCCCAGCCAATGGGACGCAAGGATCAGGGGTAGGAAAAAGGTTAACATCGAGTGAATGATTTAATTACATAATGAATAGATATCCCCAAATCGTACTGGACTGTTTCCCGCCGACAGTCCGTCCCCATTTCTTCAGCTTGATCGATCTAACGCCAACGGAAGACCTAAAAGATCTTGTGGTAGATGCGTTTCCAGGCCGGCCAGGTCAGCATCTCGGCCCTCTCGGCGTTGATCAGGTCCCAGTCGAGCTCCCTTCGGCCAGTGTCGACATCCATTTGAGAAGTCCTCAACCATGCCTTTCCTTTCCACGCATATCCACAGACCCAGAACAATATGACAACGGGGAGGGCAAGGTAGGATTTGAAGAAACCCTCCGCAGTGCCGACGCTTACGCCAATGGGAGAGATGGCGGTATAGAACTATGTGATGGTCAGTATGACAAGAAGGAGTTTAGAGTTCAAAGAAGCATACCTGAGCGCACAACACCATGAAGATGATACCGAGGCCAATCCACGACCCGATTGTACCGCCAACGGCCTTGAACGGAATCTCATCGACCGTGTGACCGTGGAAAGCCCAGGCCTTGCGGAATCGGATGTGAGCAAGGCAGATGGAGCCCCAAGTAAAGAGAGCGGCGAGACCGGACAAAGCCAGGAGCCAGTCGAACACGATTGGGCCCTGGGCGTCAAGGTTGACGTACGCAAGGGCGCCAAACATGAGAATAAAAACAACGGCCCAAAGTGGGCGGCCGGAACGATCAATGTAGGTGAAGAACTTGGGGGCGTAGCCTTGCTCTCCAAGAGCGACGAGGGTACGTGATCCGCCGTAGACACCGGAAACACCAATTGAGATGACGGAGACGAGAATGATGACGTTCATGAAACTGTCGAATCCTTTCAGACCGGCATTCTGGCCCACGATCACAAAGGGAGAGGCGGTGACATCAATGTAACCGGAGCCAATCAGCCTTTTGTCGTCGGATCGGACGAGCAGACCGACGAAAAACAGACCGAGGACGTAGAAACTATGCAACACGTCAGTGGCGTCCAAGAGTGGCAAAATATAGATCCTGGTGTCAAAGGGAGGATGTGGCGCTTACAGGGTGATTCGCCAAAACACTTGTTTGATGGCTCCGGGCAGAGACTTGAGGGGATTCTTTGTCTCGGCAGCGGCAAGACCGACCAGCTCAGTACCAGAGTAGGAAAACGCAGCAGTGACGAAGACAGAGCAGAAGCCCTTGAAGCCATTCTTGAATGCGCCGGGATCGTACCAGAGGCGAGCGCCCCAGTATTCATTGTAGATTCCATTGTCAGGACCGCCACCAAGTACCAGGACTAGAGCAATGAACATGAAGATGATAGTCGCGGAGAGCTTCAGGACCGACGACCAGAATTCCTCTTCGGCGTACCCGAGGGTGCCGAAGATGTTAATCCCGATGATGAACAGCCAGAAGACAGTAATCCAGACTCCAACATTGACTCCTGCTTTCCAGTATTCAACCGTGATACCAGCGACAGTAAGCTCAAGAGGTAAGACAATGGCCCATTGGAAGACGTAGTTCCATCCCATGGCGAAACCCCAGGATGGATCGATGAAGCGAACAGAGTAGGTATAGAAGCCACCAGAGACAGGGTACATGACAGCGAGTTCACCGAGAGCGTAGACTGGAAGCTTGTCAGCGCCACGCACGAAGGCCAAGCGCGCGGCAGTATAACATACCGACGTTGAAGATCATGACGCCCATGAGGGCGAAATCGATGAGCACAAATCCTGGACCCTATTACGTGTCAGCGAGCGGCACGGATGATGCGACTGGGGAACCTACGCCCTTGGATAGAGCACCTCCAGACCCGACGAAGAAACCAGCACCGATGGAGCCACCAATGGCGATCATGTGCAGATGGCGCGTCCTCATCGACTTGTCCAGCGGGACATGCTTGTCGCCGACGGGACGACGGCTGAAGGACTTGAGATTGAGGCCATTTCGTGTCATGAAGGTCTCGGTCTCGCGCCATTCGGCATCGCTGGCGACGGTAGGGGCCGGGTTGTCGAGGCCCTTCTCGGCGGGTAAGACAGATTTCTCGTCCATGGTAAAAGTAGCTCTGCGAGAACAGAAAGCTGAAGGGACGAAGACCAGATCCCTGGGAAGACAGCCGGCTTTAATGGAAAGTCGAGATCAGCAGAGGGGCACCAATTTATCCCCCCATCCAGGAGCACGGCGCGGCCGACAGGGCTTCGATCCGAGCGACCTTCTCTGGAGGATCCTGATGAGTGAAGCACATGAGCAACGCGCTTGGCGGGAGTTCGGGGCAGCGCCGACAGATTGTGGGCGGCATGCTGGTTGGCCATGAGATGGTTCTGGGAGCGAATCTTGTCGTCTCAACGGGGATCCAAGGCTTGGAAGCCGAAATGGTTGTTTGCTAGCGTCGCGGCGGCTCTTGGGCCGCTCTTGGACCTCCCCGAAGCGGGGTCGGCAGGGTATTGGCATGTCGTTGGCACGTCGTTGGCATTTCGTGGCGGGGACCTTGGCATGTGTCTCGATGCCGGCGGAGTGGAGTGGTTGCGCACCACGACATGGACCCGGTCGCTGGAGTCGGAGATGGCCGACGGAACAGGACTAGACGCCCTGATAGCAGACTGGAGAGCAGGCGGCCGCGGCAGCGCCATACTGTTCTGCGGCTACGATGGAAGTTCCGCCTCTTTCCAGAACCCGCTCCAGCCTGGGCGGGGGAGCTTGGGGAGTGCTTGGCCGCGACGGGGGCGGCGGAAAAAGGCTTGATGGAGGAAGAGCCCTTGCGAGCTGCCTGAACGGGTGATTGGCAGGTTGGATGGCGCCGGTAGTAGTGGAACTGTCTTATCTATACGTTGCGCCATGCCCACGGTTTGGACGCGCAGTGGGCGGCCTTGAGGAGGGTGCCCAGGAGTCTAATTTGCACGATAAGCCGCCAAGCATCACGTGCAGCGGCCTTGGCTGTGCTCCACCGCGAGAGAGACCTTCCTCTATCATCAGCACTGCTATCTTGCCTTGGCTTCCGCTGCCTTTGGGCGTTCGATATCTCTTGTGGCAAGATCTATGGAACTAGGCGCCCATGCAGCCCGCCTTGTCCTCCCACGCCTCGCCCGAGAGTCGGTTTCGGGGTCATTTTATCCAAGTTGCGGGATTTCATCATGCTCAATGTCTTTAGCTCGAACCATGCCATTAGCTAAAGCATGTCACCACCTAGGCAAGATGGACGAGCATAACGTGACTTTGCCAGCGTAGCGCAGCGACGATACTAGGTGCGTAGATCACATACTAACCCACCACCACCGATACAGAGGACGTGCGCACCCTTTCAGACCACGTGCATGCTCCGTACGTAATATAAGGTTTAGGAAACGAAGCCTCGTCCACACATGTGTCAGGAGTTACACACGACTTCACCTCCTAATGTGTATCCTCACACGATCACCTCCAGGTGTCCAAATCCGTGCTCTCGCCTCGCTTCCGGAGCTTCGCTTCTACTTTACTAATTGGTAAAAGCACAGCACTTCCATGACGCCATTCTTTGCGCCACTCGTCCCCTCTGTCGCGAGGAAACATCTCCAGATCTTCAGACCACCTTCCACGCATCCGTGGGCTCGGAATGTGGCGGTTGGACTCGGCCCACAGTTTCGAATGTCCAATTCGTCTTCCCCGCAATTCGCCAGACCCACTCTGGTGCACCCCGGAGTGCTGGGAAGCATGAACTCTTACTTGATAATAAAGGGTTCCGGCCGCTAGACATGGGGTTAAAGGGAGCCGTGCTTCTACAAGTGTACTGTGTACGGGGTGCATTTCATGATCTACCCTTGTAGCCATTCTTCGGAATATTTACCACACTCGACTGTGCCGACATTTCCCGAGCAATCATTCAGCCATCCACCCCTTGCTAAGAAGCAGTATCAATGCACCCTCAACATACAAAACAAAGCGACAAGTGGCTTCGTTTCGGCGAGCTTGCCCAGCAACTTGCATTAGTCGACTGGTAGTCACTTTCCCGATTAGGAAGTCAGGCACGATGGTGGCATGAGAACGATACGAGCGTGGGTTCTGGGCTGTGCCGCTCAAGCCGTGAAATGTATAGAAGCTTAGCTGGACGTTCGACGATCTTACGAATTGTATTTTGCAACAGCCCTCCAAAATGAACGCTTTGTTCTCTAGCTATTCAGAAAGGCATGGCTTTCTCGGATTGCGCTCTCTCGCGGAACGTCCAATCGGAACTCACTGGCAGAAGTAATTCCCAGCAAGGCCGCAGTCGATGAAGCTGGAAGCTAGTTTAGATTGAAGATGGATTGCGCCCGTGTTGCTCAACGAGGAAGTCTTTTACAAACTCTTCCTCCGATTGATTCTTTCACAAAACGCGCACTAGAACAGTTGACAGGCTCATCAACAGGTAGACGGTTCAAAAAGGGGGAAAGAAAAAGCGCAAAGCTGCTGAAGCCTTTGCATTGTTGTCCCCCAACCCAGAGTCTCTGATATATTTAAGCTCAATCATTTGCCGCCCGATCTATACCATCTATCCCAAACGAAAAGAAATATTAATCACCTAAGCCTGACAGCAGAGGCGAAACGAATAAAACACTACGCCAGCCCAAACAAGCAATGCCCAGCCACCTGTCTAGAACATCCAACTGCAGGTAAGAACATCCCCCAAATCCCCAGAATTCCACCAACAGCGATCTCCTCAGCGCCGACCCACCCCATCATTGTCACATTCCGAACCCAAGCCCTACGCCACCCCAACGCCAACCCTCATCCCCTCTCCTTCCCTCACCACCTTGAAGCTCCTCCGTCGGACCGCCTCCCTCCTCTCTCTATCAACCACCATCCTCCCAAGAAACAACCCAAGCGACGAATTCAACCCCAACCAGCCAAGCCCCAGCGGAGCCCTCGTCGCCCCCGCATCACCGCCAGATGCACCAAGCACGGCGGATCCCCCCCGCAGCCTCGAAACAGACCCATGAGGCATGGAATGTCGGCGCCCAGCCGCAACCCCAAAGCAACCCACCGAAGCGTGCTCCTGGCCCTCAGCCCCGCGGACCAGTGTATGTCGGAATCCGGGGCCTGGCGGCACCGGCGGGGTGCGCGGGAACAAGAAGCGCGGGCTCATGGGCGACGACGCGCACGACGGGATGCACGAGAAGAGGTGCACGGGCGAGCGCGGGGAGCGGAGGCTTGCGGCCTGGCGCGGCGATGGCGAGAGCGAGAGCGGTGAGTCGCCGTACTGATAGCCGTACGCGTACGGACTCTGTGGCGATGTGGTGGTGGGCGAGAAGCCGGGAATTGGGTGCGAGCGCGGAGACGCGGGGAGCGTGGGCGAGGGAGGGGGCGAGGGGGTGTCGGGTTCGAAGTAGGAGAGCGGTGGGAGGGGCGGGACGTCGGTGTCCAGAGCGTTGCTAGTGGTAGAAGGGGAGAAGGCGGATTTATGGGCGCCGGGGAAGGTCGAACGGCGGGGTGTTGGGGGGCGTGGGGCGCGCCATTTGTGGGGATTGGCGGAGATGTAGATGGTGAGAGAGTTTGCGCGGGGGCGAGGCATTGTTGTGGATGGGGAGGGTGGTATGAGGGGATAAAGAGTGGAAATTGGGAGCAGGGTGGAAGTTTGATAATAGCAGATGTCGAGAGGGAGGATGCTATTCGTTGTTGTGATGATGGGCCTTTCGTACGCCGGCAACCCTCATATACTCCCCCTCTTCTCCCGTTTGCCTAGGGCGGAATGACCTCATAGCAGAGACATGGATTTTGGTCGCCCAAGCCATGACGAACCACAGGCCTCGTAGCAACCATACGCTCGCCTGACGGGACTCTTGTCTCCAGAGCTTGGACCGCGAATCTGTTCTTCAACTCGTCAGGGCGTGCCACTTTTCGGATCAAGGGCAGAGAAAGATCAATGCAAAATCAGGCAGCATACTTGTTGATGCCACATTTCTGGAAGCGCTGCCGGAAGGAGACATATCGCTCAAGAGACTGGGTTGTGGCGCCGCGCACGTGGTGTAGTGCGAGCATGTGCGCCCAGGCGTGTCTGGACATGTTCTATCCAAGCTGAGTCAGGAGACGGGGAACGCCCACCACGTACCGCTAGACCCAAGCCCAAACCATAATACTTGGAGGAGAGGTCCTCTGCGCAGACGCATCGCGCATCGTAGCGCCCAGATTGGTGGGACTGATGGATATCAGGCAATGTCTACATGAGGCTAGAAGAGCAGACAGGACCGCAGAATTGGTAGGTATGGTGGTGAGTCGTTCTCTCTACATGTGAATGTGGAGGCGTCGACGTGCGAGACCGAGACTACGCGGAGGTTTGACCATGGAGTTTGGCGGCGCTAAAGTGAGACAGGGGTGCGCCATGGCACTATGAGAGCGGTGCGTTGGCGATTACAGAGAAAACAAAACGAACATTAGGAAAAAGCAAAGCGCAGGGCTGAATGGCGCATGTGAGATGGGGTACGAAGTGATTTCGTAGGGTGCACGTACATATCTATCGTTGTCAGTTTGGGGCACTCAGTTTGCGGCCGTCATTTTGCTAATTTTGTCATGGCAAATGCAAAGTTGAGAACAGATTCGGGTATTGCTGTCGCTACCTAGAAGCATTGGACGTTTCGTATGCTATCAACGAGCTGATCTACGCATCGACATTGAGAATCTGTCCGCGCTCGTCCATCGCAACCTTGACGCGCTTGATGGACGCGCTACGAGGGTTCGGTGCCTCGAAGATCTCCTTGAGTTCTTCTAACGTCTTCCCAGCTGTTTCGACGAAGAAGCTGCGGGACCCAATTAGCAAATTTGCTTCATTCATGGGCGAGTGGGGGACTAACAAGTAGATAATAATGATTTCAACACAGATCCAAGCAATGAAAACCAAATACAACTTCCATCCAATCTTCTCAATACCGACCGAGATACCATATGTGTTGACCACCATGGCGACGTTGAGGAACAGGAAGTTCAGTCCAGAGCCCTTGGCGCGTGTTCGGTTCTCAAGAACCTCGACCGAGTACAGTGTCTGCAGCGGCGTCCATCCCCACGCAAAGAAGATACCGAACAGGTAGATGGATACGATGGTGCCGTATGCGAGATTGTTGCCCGGATTTGCGTTGGCAGTAAAGGCAGTGAGTAGAACGTACGCAAAGAGGCCACCAAACAGGCCACCCATCAACATTTTACGTCGCCCGAGTTTGTCGAGCAGTGTAGCGCCGTAGATGGCAGCTAGCAGACTGAATATGGGGTTAATGGCGTTGATCAGAAGTTGCTTCTTGACGTCGGTGATGCCGGCATTTTTGATCATGGCTGGCATAAAGTACGAGACGACGTTGTTTCCGCTCCATTGGCCGAAGAAGGCCATGCAAATAACGAGACCAATTCTGTAACGTGCAGCCCTAGTGTTACCGAGCTCGCGGAAGTCCCACCACGGGTTGTCGTTGCGAGTGACGGCGAAATCTTCAGTGATCTCGTGGATCTGGAGTTGCACCACGGGAGCATTGACGTCACCGTCTCCGTGGTACTTGGCCATGATGGCAATGGCTTCTTCGCGTCGGTCTTTCGCCATCAACCAACGAGGAGATTCCGGGAAGAACATGATGACAGCCATAACAATTGATGGCATGCCGCATTGCACAAGGGTGGGGAGACGCCAAGCCCAGGAGGATTGTTCCATGTGTAAGTTGGTGCCATACTGGAATTGTTAGAACAATAACAGGAAAGAGAGATTGACTTACGGTGGTCCAACTCGCGATTATATTTCCAACCCACCAGAAATTGTTGTACATACCTGCCATGGTACCACGGTACGCTGGATGGGCAAGTTCAACTGTGTATGCAGGGCCAGCTGCCGAGGCGATTGAAGCACCAAACCCAAGCAGAAATCGACCCCCAATGAATTGATCCATGGTATGAGCACTGGCTTGCACTGCTGTACCCACGAGAACAAGAGCACAACCAACAAAGATGCACACGCGACGTCCATAGCCATCAGCGAGAAACCCACAGAAAGGGAAGGCAGCGATTTGGCCGAGATTGTAAATGATGAAAATGATGCCGGTGGAAGAGCCCCCGCCAGTGAGATTGAAAGTCGTCTGGTATGATTTCATGGCGTTGATAGATCCCATGAGAGACGAATCGAAGCCGTTCATGGTAGAAACGAGGTATCCGATGGCCATGATTCCATAGAGCTGCATCATGCTCCTGGATAGCAGCTTTGGCTTCTGGGCCTCGAGAGCGGCAGCTGTCGTCGATTAGCTGCGATATTCTACACATGGTACAGATTGACTTCATCATCATGATACACACAGGGAGACTAGTGGAATGAGAGAACGCACCCAAGGCCACTGACGCAACATTCGTCTCCTTGACATGTCCATACTTTTGCATGTCATCCTCGACAACGCTTGTGCGGTGCGTAGCACCATACTCATCCTTGTTGTCCATGGCAAATTAAAATGCAAAGCCAATGCGTAATACTGGGAAAGAGACAAGTGGAGACGCTGAAGACATGGGGATCGTCGTTTTGAATCCGGGATGCGGGTTAGATTTATACCTGCACTCCAGGTGCAGGTTCTCTGCAATATCAGGACCATGTATTCGATGTGAACCAAGGCGCCTACCATGTCCAGGGTGATGGTTTTCCCAAAAGATTCCGGCAATTGGTCGCAGCTACCCCGTTCGCCAAGCGTACTTATATGAAGCGGCGATGGCGCCGTATCGAGGCGGGCGTAATCATGGAGAAGATGCTACCGTCGGCTTCATGCTTCCATCGAAAATTTACATGCATACGCAGAGAAAGAAGCGGGTGGAATTCCTGAAGCAGAGCGGAATCAGGGTACGTTTCTAGGAGTGCACAAGGTACTGATGGGTCCGTGAAGCTTAAACGGCCACTATGAGTCGATGGAGAAGTGGTTGAGCGGCTCTTTGAGTCGTGAGACGAGCTTGACCGAGGCCGCAATAAGGCCGTAGAGATGAAGCCCAGCAGAAATGTGGAGAATCTGGAGAAACACTAGATGCCAAGTGTAGCTAAGCCTAGATTGACTACATTGCCGAGGCCGACGCAAGGATCCCCGCCGCACTAATGATGCCCCGATACGTATACACCGGGTTTACTTGACGCGATGCACCACATCAGACGAAAGAGACCCGCACGTGAGAGACTGAACCTCCTTGGCCTCACGATGCACCTGCGGACGGCTTTCCCTATACGTCGCTGCCATGGCCTGCACGTGGTGACGTGGCGAGGTCAACACTTGAACACCACCGGGGGCGTTCAACAGTGTGAGCTCGCGCTCTTCGACGCCACCAGAACATCCACGTAAACCCAATTCACCGCCAACATGGCCTCTGCCTCAGGTGTACACCCGGCTGAAGTTCCCGACTGGAGCAACCTCAACGTGCTTCACACGAACACACTCCCTCCACGTTCGTACTTCCATGTGTTTTCCTCCGAAGATGATGCCCTCACATACGATGTGACCAAATCGACTTCACACTCCTTGTCCGGTACCTGGAAGTTCCAGCACGCGTATTCGCCATTTGAGGCCCCAGAGGGCTTCGAGGCCCCAACCTTCGATCATTCGTCATGGAGCGACATCGCAGTGCCTGGAATGTGGCAGTTGCAGGGCTTTGGCAAAGGCCCTCAATACACCAATGTTCAATACCCCATTCCCGTTGATCCGCCGAATGTCTCCTTCACTGAGAACGAAACTGGCTCTTATTTAAAGAACTTCAAAATTCCGACCGGGTTGAAAGGAAGCCAAATCCGCCTTAGATTCGAGGGCGTCGACTCTTCTTTCCATGTCTGGGTCAATGGCAAGGATGTCGGATACTCTCAGGGCAGCAGGAACCCCGATGAGTTTGATGTCACAGCCTTCGTCAATCAGGAGGGGGACAACACTCTCGCAGTGAGAGTGTACCAATTCTGCGACGGAACATACATCGAGGATCAGGTCAGACTTTCCCCGAATTTGATTTCTAGCGCTGACACAAAGATAGGATCAATGGTGGCTGAGCGGCATGTGAGTGTCTCCATCTTCTGTTCATGATATATGTAGCTAATATGAGTAGATTTCGGGACGTGCTTCTAGTTGGTTTCCACCAGGAATCTCGCATCGAGGACCTTCACATTCAGACGATTTTGGACTCTTCCTACACTAATGCTGAGCTCAAAATCAAATTGAACCTAGCAGGATCTGGGAACCTTCGAGTTAGACTATTGGATGCACAGAAGAACAAGGTTGGCTCTGTGTTTGCTGAGGTCGCCAATGAGCCCAGTCTCCAAATCTCTATACCAGTTGACAATCCTCTGAAATGGACAGCCGAGTCCCCACATCTCTATCACTTGGTAGTATCGCTCAACTCGGAGCAGTACATTGCGCATCGCGTTGGATTCCGCCAAGTTGAGATGAAGGAGGGATTAATCAAAGTAAATGGTAAACGAATCGTTTTCCGTGGAGTAAATCGCCATGAACATCATCCTCAATTTGGACGGGCGGTACCGCGAGAATTCATGAAGCAAGATTTGGTGACGATGAAACGTCACAATATCAACGCTATCCGCACCTCTCATCAGCTCAACGATCCGCGTCTGTACGATCTTGCCGATGAGATGGGATTCTGGGTCATGGATGAGGCGGATTTGGAGTGCCACGGCTTCGAATGCATTGCCGATGCGGCACTTTCTGTCGATGAACGCGCTATGCCTTTCCGCCAACGTCAACTTCTCACACGGGCGAAAGCCGCAGAATGGACTACCAATAATCCCGAGTGGACAGCTGCGTACGTGGATCGCGCTCAGCATCTGGTCAAACGAGATCAACTGCATCCCTCTATCATTGTATGGAGTCTAGGGAATGAAGCGTTCTTTGGGCGAAATTTCAAGGCCATGTACGAATGGATCAAAGAATTTGACGACAGTAGGCCGATCCACTACGAAGCTGACATTTTCGCCGAGACCATGGATATGTTCTCAAGGATGTACCCTCCAGTCGATGAGATTGTAGCGTTTGCCGAGGATAAAAGCAAGACAAAGCCGCTCGTTCTGTGCGAATTTGTAGGTTTAGCACACGCCGAAAGCTTAAGACATTGAAGCTTATTCAGATGCAGATTCATGCCATGGGTAACGGTCCCGGTAACATCAAAGAGTACATTGACGCATTCTACAAATACCCAACACTTCAGGGTGGGTTCGCATGGGAGTGGGCAAATCATGGTCTTCTGACCAAGGATAAGAAGACCGGCGACGATTTCTACGCTTATGGCGGCGATTTCGGTGAAGTTCCTCACGACTCTACGTTCGTCATGGATGGCCTTGTCAACTCCGACCACACCCCTAACGCAGGGCTGACGGAGTACAAGAAAGCCATTGAACCTGTGCAACTACTCGAATCTAACCCAAAGAAGCCCAAGTTCATCAATCGATATGATTTCATCAACTTGGATCATCTGACATGCCAGTACTCCATCGTCTCTAATTCTGATGCGGCCCCAAAGACAGGCTCAATCGACATCCCGACTGGGGTTGTACCTGGGCAAACATTCGAGCTCGACCTACCTGATGTGTCCGGCTCAAAGGATGAGACACTTGTGAACATTTCCTTCCAGTTGAAGGATAAAACACCATACCTGGAGGCTGGCTTCGAGATCGCCACCGCACAGATTCCGACCGGCCTGTACACCCTCAGAACTATCGATTCATCCACCAAGGACTTGGAAGTGACGACCCCATCTCGAAATACAATCAAGATTAAAAGTGAAAAGTCTACCTGGACATTTAACACACTGCACGGAACCCTCACATCCTGGCTCCAAGGCTCCACAGAACTCATCTCCAAAAGCCCAGCAATCGATTTCTTCCGCGCCCCAACCGACAACGACATTCCACAAGACGGGTGGGACTGGAAAGACAAGTTGCTACACCTAGCCAAGGCATCAACCCGCAAGGTGGAGTGGTCGCAGCCTTCGGAGGGCGAATTCACCGTCGTCGTCCAGCAACGTGTTGCCCCACCCGTCCTATCCTGGTCCATAGACTGCACCCTTACATACCGCTTTACCTCCTCAGGCACCCTCACCATCCACGTCGCCGGCAACCCCAATGGCGAAAACCTCCCCCGCACACTGCCCCGCATCGGCCTCGTCATGGAGCTCCCCAAGCAATGGCAGCAAGCCACATGGTTCGGCCGTGGGCCCGGTGAATGCTACCGCGACAGCAAGCTCTCGCAGCCCATCGGAAGGTACAGCGTCCCGGCCATCGACGACCTCTGGGTCGACTACGAGGTTCCACAGGAGTCTTCGAACCGCACCGACACGCGGTGGCTGGAACTGCAGAACGGCGAGTCGAAGATCGTTGTGCAGTTCTTGGATAAGCAGGGCGATGCAGAGACGCTGCAGCTGTTCGATTGGCAAGCAGCACACTACCGGATGGAAGATGTGGCGGAGGCGAAACATCCGTATGAGCTGAGAAATTTGAAGAGGGAGGAGGTGGTGTTAAGGCTGGACTGGAAACATCATGGCTTGGGTAGTGGGAGTTGTGGGCCCAGGACGCTGGATGAGTATGCGCTGTTGACGGAGAGATTTGAATTTGAGGTCTGCCTTCAAGGGGCGTAGGGGTGGGGAAGACTGCGGCGCAAGCGCGGAAGATAGACATGGTATATTGAGATTGTTGAAAGGAGCGGGAAGAAGGTTTCATGACGCGTAATAGCTAAAGAAAGAACATGTTCATTCCCGGCCGTACACACTGCCCTCTGTTCGTGTGGTTCATCATGCAATTACAGCCGAGCTCACTCGTAAAACACCAAACACCTCACCTCGATGCTCTGCCGGCCCGGCGCATCCTCCGGGGTCCCCGGATCCTCAAAGGCCGTATGTGGCGTCCTCAGCGCTAAACCCTGCACTCCATTCTCCATGCCCTCGCCCCGCGAGTCAAAGCACTTCAGCAGCATCACTTCATCGGGGATCATATCCTTGAGATAGTAGAACTTGTGCTTCTCGTTTGGCGCCACGCTCAGCGTCTCGCCTCTCACTTCATATCCGTCGGTGCTCGTGAAGGACTTTGGATCCGGCAGCTTTTCCTTCCCCCGGTCGTCGTCGTCTGCGTCGAGGCTGTCGCGGCGGGGGTAGAGCAGGTCGACTGGGATGAAATCTGCGGGGGAGGTGGACCGCCAGTCGATGACGGCGAGGGGGAAGTCGGAGGCTGGGTTCTCGATTGGGCGCCACACGTTGATGATTTGGTAGCGGCCTTTGAGGAGGTGCTCGGCTTCGTCGTCGGGAAGATGGCGCCGCACGCGGGCTTCGGCGGCGCCGGGGGTCTGGTCCACGTGCACTTGCTGCACCGGCTGGCGGGGGGAGCCTTTGATGCGGCGACGGATGGTGTGGTCGAAGATGACTACTTTTTTTATGCCGAGGAGTTTGGAGCGCAAGAGCGATTCGACCTCGGCGTAGTAGCCCTCTCGTATGGTGGTGTCGTCTGTGAACTGTTTTTCTTGGGCGGGGGCGTTGTAGACTGCGAATCCGGAGACGTCGGTGCCGAAGGAGGATTCGTTGCCGCGGATGTTGTGGACGGAACGGATGTGGTCGGCTTGTGTGAAGGAGGTGCCCGGGCCGTCGACCTTGTTCCAGGGCTTGCCCGTATAGGAGGATGTGTCGATGTGCTTGAAGTTTGCGGTTGTCATTTTGAATGGGATGTGTTGTTAGTTGTGGTGATGAAAGGTTGAGCTTATATATCGAACGTATTGGACGTGTGCTTCTATATTGGCGAATTAGAGCTTACTGTTGATGTGAGGAATCATCCATGGATTGCAATTGTGCTGTTGAATTGGCGAATCATGGAGGTTGTGCTACTGAATGGAACGAATTCTCGAGTATGTGCTTATAAATTGACGGCGAGGGGTGACGACATTGGGGCAGCCGGCATTTCCGCCGGCATCGCCAGTCACGTGGTCCGCACCTTTGAAATGCGGGTTGAATCCTAGCCTGCTCTGATTGGCTGTGGATGGCAGCCTGGACGGGCTCGTCGCCAACGACTTCAGATACCATACGAAGGCATATTATCCATAGTTTCTGCTCCCCACCTCCGCTTCAGGCTTCTCTCTGCTTCTCTCTACATCTCAGTTAGCATCCCAGCATGCACCACCATGTCAGCGACGACGATGAGCCGCTCGACGACAAGACGGCCGCCATCCCGCTCCACTCCAAGCGCACCGAGCGCATGCAACGCAAGAAGGCGACGCGCGACAAGAAGCGCGACGCCATCGTCAGCCTCGTCAAGCTGCCCACCGAGCTCATCCTTGAGGCCCTGAAGCTTCTCCGCCCGAGCGACGTGGTCAACTTCGCCCTCGTGAACCGCCGCTTCCGCTCTCTTGTCGACGCCCACGCGAGCATCATCGGCGACGCCATCCTCAAGCAGCGCTACCCCATCCTCGCCCAGTGCTTTCCTCTTCCGCGACTGCTCTCCGACATCAGCGCGCCAATTGCCGCTCTTCTCAGCGACCCTACGCGCCAGACGCAGCTCAACGTGCACAAAAAGCCCTACGCGCACGTCCAGCCCCCCGATGCCCAGTTCCTCTGCACATGCATCACCTGCATCCTGGTCTGGAACAATCTCGGCCTAGCCCTTGATTTTGCCCACTGGCAGCAAAATCTCGACACTGGGGAGCCCATCCCTCTTCTTCCTCGCGGCAAGAGATGCGAGTGGAATGAGGCACTCATAGCGCGGAACGCGAACATCTCGCGCAAGGCCGTCACAAACTCGCTGTGGCATGCTCGCATACTGGAGACGCATTTGGGTAGCACCATCAGGTCCATACGGCGGCACGCACTGAACAAGGGCAACAAGAGGAAGCACGTCGAAATGAGCGAGGAAGAGGCAGCCAAAGGAACAGACCAGTTTCTCGAAAAGGCTGGCCCACTAAGCTTGGAGTTTCCCTTTCATCGGGATAATTATTATATGCTGTGGGCGCATCGTCCTCTGGCGGCATGAATCTATGCTAATGCCTACTAGCGAAGCGTATCTCCCAAATCGATGGTGGAAGGCAAAAGAGCGTAGATGGGTATACACCATCGCAGGGTATCACGAGCGAGATCTGGAAATGGTCGTTCGTTATGCGAACAGGTGATGGAGCCGATAAAGAAATACAGTTTCCGGGTTCCTCGATAGCCCTGATCTCTGCATGAAGAGCATGGATTCGACGTCCCTGATCGCTGCTAACCCGCCGAGGAGAAGGCATTGCTAGACGGCTTTCTGGAGCGACTTTGGCTAACAACGTAGCTACTACGTGGCCCTTGATTCGTGTGTGGTATGTTAATCTGCGATCGGTTACTCTCATCCGAAGCTTGCGACTCACACGATAGAAGTATTCAAGCACGTAATCTTTGTAAGCCATGCCGATCACGATGGAAATATCGCATGCACCATTGGCCGACATCGCTAGGACCCTAGGCGACGAACCAAATTATCATGCTTGTTGCTCCAAATGCTGTGCTGTCGGGACAGTTCCTAACTCAATGCATACTCTACATAGATTTACATGTACTTGTAGGTGCAAACATCTCTGTTCTTGTCTACGACCGTCTTCCTACACGTTGCTACAATCTACAACCAATCGTATATTATATTGAATCCAAGTCCTTCGCCTACTGTCATTGACTGAGAGATGCATCTGCAGCGAAATGTAAATCATGGTCCGATATCGGAGATTCCCGGTCCTCGCCCACTTCTTTCGCTCGTCATTTGTACCTCTTTGCCCTATCGCGACACCCTAGTTAGCACCAGACGTTTCTCAATGCCCCTCATCTCCTCGGGACGTCGGCAGCTAGCTTTACGCCCTACCCCTTTCGCTCTAACTATGGAACCCCGACAAAAATGACTCAATTGTACAGATGTATTTTATCGCTCCTCTTCGCCAACTTTGTACATGATCAGGACATTCGTTCACCATCTCCTCCCAACTTCCTAAGTTATGGACGCCGAAAAAGCTGAGGTACCCAACTCACACCGAGCCCCAGTTTCAACCTTCTCACCCATCACCCAAGGCTCGCCGCTCTCTAAAACGAAATCTACAACCTCAGCAGTTCTAGGAAGAGTCACATCGCACCTCACGACCCGCTCGATTACAGACCCCGGCCCTCCCCCCGATGGCGGTTTCCAAGCATGGCTACAGGTCTTCTGCGCCTGGCTTGCCATCATGAATACCTGGGGGTTTGTGAACTCATTCGGCGCTTTCCAGCCTTACTATGAGGAGATATTACCACAGAGCTCGTCAACGATATCATGGATAGGGTCCACGCAAGCCTGCCTTCTTTTCACCTTAGGTATATTTTCAGGAAGAGCCCTGGATGCTGGTTTGTTTCGTCCAACCATCATTTTGGGGATTACGTTGCAGTTAGTTGGCATATTCACCATGAGTTTCGCCAAAACCTATTGGCAATTACTACTCACGCAGGGCATTTGCACCGGCATTGGAGGGGGAATATTCTTCGTGCCGGTAATGGGACTGGTGTCGACGTATTTTGCGAAGAAGAGGGGGATGGCTATTGGTGTTGTCACAAGCGGGAATGCGCTTGGAGGTATCATCTACACGCTCGTAGTCCGCGAGATGCTTGGCAAGGTAGGATTTGGATGGACGGTGCGGGTTCTTGGATTCATCAATGCCGTGGCCTTGGCTGTAGTGATTGCTTTCATGAAACCGCGGCTACCACCAAGGAAGAGTGGGCCAATTTTTGAAATGAGCGCGCTTCGAGATACGCCATATGTGCTCCAGGTCCTCGGGTTTTGTTTTGTGATTCCGCCATTTTACTTTACTTTTTACTATGTGCGTATATTTCTAGTCTTTTGTTCCTACTGCTCTTTTCCCTCCACCAAATTTGTGAGATGTCGCTAATGTCGTGACTTCCAGATTGCCTCCTTCGCTAAAGACGAACTGCTGATGCCTTACTCCGACTCGCTCAACCTCGTCATCCTCGTCAATGGCTGCGGCGTCCCAACTAGGATCTTCATCGGCATCGTCGCAGACCGCTACCTCGGCGTCATGAACACCGTCGCCCTCTCCCTCATCCTCGACGCCATCATTCTCTTTAGCTGGCTCGCCGTCTCCTCCATCCCCTCCGTCTACACATTCACAGTGCTCTACGGCCTCGCGACTGGAGCATTTCAAGCCCTGCTTCCGACGAGTGTTGCGGCGCTGAGTAATGATATCACGAAAACGGGGACGAGGCTCGGTATGGCGTTTCTGGCTATTGGGTTTTCGGCTTTGGTTGCGGGTCCGATTGCGGGGCTGTTAGTTAAAGGGAAAGGGGGTTATACGGCGGCTATTTGTTGGGCTGGGGCGAGTACGGCGGTTGGGACGGGATTTGGGATAGCGGCGAGGGGGATGAAGTATGGGTGGGGGTGGAGGACAAAGTGTTAAAAGGGGAGGAAGGATGGGTGGAGAGTTGAAAAGGTGTTGGATATGAAAGTTGTGGCATTGTAATACTAATAATCCAGTGAATATCGTATAGAACTAACTGCAGTTGCTCGAGATTCCAAGCCTGATATGGAGGGTAAATTGCAAGCTCGCTTGTGCCGATCCCCCAGCACACCGCTTTAGCCTCGGTCTACCCCATAAAAGCCCCGTCCCCGCAAAATACCGGGCCATTGCTTCCCCGAAGCCCGTTGAAGCACATTGCGGAACTGGATTTCGCCGTGGTTGCGGGGATGGTATTTAGCTGGTACTTAAATCTTCTTGGCTGCCAAAGGCCAAGAGTATGCATTGATATCTGTCGAATGAAGCGCGCGACATGGTGAGTGCCACCAAGTATTATGAGCAAAAGCTCGTGCTAACTTCATGCAGCATCCATTAACCTTCTTCTCTATCGCCCTTGCTCTCGGCGTATCCCTAGCGAAGAACCCCCTGGATCCATCTTTCGATGCCATCGTCGAGAAAGGCACATTCGAGAACCCTTCGGTAAACGTGCGGCCAAAGTTCCGCTACTGGATCCCTGATGCCTCCGTTGACACAGAAGTCGTCGCCAGCAATGTGAAAAGTGCTCGGGAAGTCGGCGCTGGAGGACTGGAACTGCTGGGGTACTACTTGTACGGTGGCCCTCCTTCTAATGGCGCAGGTCGCGGGACCTACTCACCTGTGGACTGGGCCGAATATGGGTTTGGAACACCGGCATGGCGTACGAATTTGAATTATGCAAAGTGTTGACCGGGTGTTGACACATGCAGATACCGTATTCAAGGCCTTTGTGCAAGCACACAAAGACAACGATCTTATCATGGACTTCGCCATGGGACCTAACCAAGGCACAGGGGTGCCTGCACCCATTGACAGCGAGGGCCTGATGTGGGATCTCTCCGCATTTAACGTCAGCATTCCCATCGGAGGTTCTTTCGACGGCGTGCTTCCGGGCTGGGGCCTGGGGACCTTGCAAGCCGCGGTTTCTGGTACGGTCCTCGGCGTCGAAAACGTCACATCTCAAGACCCGTCTGGTGGGCTTCCGGGGGACCGCGCGCTCAATCGTACGCAGTACACCTTGTCTGCTGATAGCCTCACAGATGTAACGGATCAGGTGGATGGTTCTGGACGCCTTCATGTCGACTTCTCGCGCTTAGATGTATCGAGTACGGCGGAGAACCATATCATCTTCGCAGTCTATCTCTACAAGTCGCATTATCGAGCCCAGCAAGGGCCACTGGAAATAAAAGGCCAGCAATCTGTGCCACAATCCTACATTGGCAACGGCTCGTGGGCTGTTGACCATTTCTCCGCTCTTGGAGCCCGCGTCATGACAAAGTTCTGGGAAGAGCACATCTTGAATAACGGTACGAAATATCTGTTGCAGGATGTTGGTAACTATGCCTGGGAGGACAGCGTCGAAATCGAGGCAAATGTGTACTGGACTCAGAATCTCTCGAGTATCTTCGAAGAACAGCATCATTACTCTATTAATAAGTGGTTGCCGATTCTGTTCCATCGGAATGGAAAATACAAGCAGTCGAATCCAGGGGTGTGGTGGGTCACAGACGAACCTGGGAAAGGGAATAATCATGTTGCGGATTATCGAGCCACAGTTCGTTTTATTCTTGCGTTTGAGAAATATGTGGAATGTCTGCTAATTCTAATCAGCTTGCATCGCAATACCGCGTCTATGAGTCCGAGGTCAATAAATGGGTGGAAGAGTATCTTAAACTGCAGTTCTCAGCTCAGCTCTCGTACAACCTCCCCATGGACATGGTATGTAATCCGATTTTGATCAGACTGAGCATGTCCTCTGACTTTCTTTCTCTAAAGCTTGCAAATATCCCCGTGGTAGACGCGCCAGAAACAGAGTCCCTCGACTTTAGCGACCTCATCGACGGATACCGCCAGTACAGCGGTCCTGCAAATCTGGCAAGGCGACGCGTGATCTCGTCAGAGTGCGGAGCTGTGCGCGGCGAAGCCTATGCGCAGACACTTCCTGAGATTCTCTGGAAGGTCAAGCGCTCGTATGCGGGGTCCGTGAATCAGTTTGTGTTCCATGGATTCCCGTACTCGGGTCAAGTCAGTGCAGTCTCACTCATTTCTCGGAAGATGGTGTTCTTTGCTGACCTTGTAAATGTAGTATGGCAACACGACGTGGCCAACCTGGACGACTTTCAACTACCAGTATTCAGGAATGCACGGCCCGCATGAACCCGCGTGGGAGTTTTACCGCGACCTGTTCGATTTCATTGCCCGTAATAATTGGGTCTTTCAGTCCGGTATCCCTCGCATGGACGTTGCCATCTGGCAGAAGATGACCGTGTACCCCGGTCACATCGAAGCTAGGACGTACGAACCCACCGATCTAGAAGAATTGGGGTACTCTTACGAGTATCTCAGTCCAGATAACCTGCAATTGCCCGCGGCCAAAGTTGTGGATGGCATCTTGGCCCCAGACGCACAAGCGTTCAAGCTGTTCGTCGTGCGGGCCAACGACTCTTTGACCCTCGATGGAGTGTCCAAACTCATCGAGTTTGGCAATGCGGGTCTGCCGATCATTCTCGCAGGAGGAGTTCCATCGACTGTGCTAGGTACCCTTGCACCTACATTACTCCGCCAAGTCCTGCGCGATTTGGACACATTGGCTCGCCTACCAAATGTCCATGTTACATCTTCGTATCTTGTTGCTTCTACCGTTGCTTCTATTGGTATACAACCTTTAACAAGAATTTCGACAAATGCGTCGTGGTATACGTATTGGAGATCTGACCCAGCTTCGGATATCGATTATGTCTTTCTGTATAATGATGCAATGCATTTACCCCAAGGCTCAGGCGCATCGGAGGGCACTGTCGAGTTCCAGTCTACAAAGGTGCCGTATGAGTACAATGCCTGGACGGGAGAGAAGCGCCCCATACTTACATACACAACGACCAACACCTCAACAATCGTACCCTTTAGACTCGCAGGCAATCAGTCCACGATTATAGCATTTATTCCTAATTCGGAAGAGGTCATCAATGCTACTGTTCATCTCACTACTGCCTCTACCGGCATCCTCGATTCGATAAATACTAAAAACGGCAGTCTCCTCCTCAAAGTCACAGATAATTCAACTATCTCGATGTCAACCGGCACCACAAAAACTACACCTGTTCCCCCTTCCTCCCCGATGATACTCTCGAACTGGACCCTCGTCGTCGAGCACTGGGATCCTCCGAGCGACCTATATAACTATACCGCCGGCGCCCACAAGCACAACACCACACACCACCTTCCCACACTCGTGTCCTGGCTCGACATTCCAGGTTTGCAGAATGTGTCCGGCCGTGGATACTACTCGACGAATTTCACCTGGCCACCCGTATCCATTCACAACATGTCTAATTCCAAATCAGACTCCAGATCTACGCCCGACGGCGCCTTCATCGACTTCGGCCCCATCCACCACACCCTGCGCGCCTCTGTCAACGGCCACCGCCTCCCCCCACTCGACGTTACCCATGCCCGCGCCGACATAGGGCCCTATCTCGTCGCAGGCGTGAATACAGTAGAGGCGGTTGTCGCCACGCCGCTAGGCAACGTGCTGCGGCCTATTTGGTGGCAGCTGATGAGCAGTGGGGAGGGCCCCGGGAGTGCGGACGCAGGCCCAAGTAAGGGATTCGTGGAGCCGCCCTTGGGAAGATATGGGTTGCAATGGGATGTAAGAGTTGTGGATTATTGGGAGGTGAGGTTGTAGGTGGCGGATGCAGCTGAGAGACGGGGTACTGTCGGGGTGTCTGGTGCGGGAATCCGGGTTGATGGAAGCAGGAGCGAATGTCAAACAGACAACAGATAATTGAGAAATGCAAATTTAGAAACTTTGGCAATGGGCCATGGCTGTGGAATTTATTTCTGCGGCACATTTGACTTGAGTCCCGTTTGACGAGCATTAAGGCACACGCAGGTCTGATCCCTCCTCCTCTCTTTCAATTCTCGATCAACAACCGAAACAACACTACTTGCTCCAGCACACATCACCCTTCGTGACTCCAGACCTCGACATGAACCCTCATATCAGCCCATAGCTATCGCAAACTTTGCCTCTGCATCTGACTGCATTTTAGAAATATACATCAAGAGGGGCAAATATCTCATCTTTTACACCGCCTATGAAGCCTGCTTCGCTGCCTCCTGGCATCGAACCAGCCATTTCGATCCTCACCTTGCCAAGGCAAGATGGAAATTCGTTTGTTATAAATTGGAAGCAGCAGGCTACGACAGCGACTCGTACTCGCTCTATCTGCACAAATAAGCCATGGAAGCCGAAAAAAGGCTTAGCTGCCATGAGGTATTGTGGTTGAGCACGTTCATCACGAGGGTTCCGACAATTATGAGGATGAATGTTGGAATGTTGGATTCGGAGTTTTGTTAGAATTTGGAGAAAGCGAAGGGGTGTTATAGGCCTATGATGGAGGCCGCAAAGGTGTGTGTTTGGAGTTGTAGTTGAGAATAATTGATAGGTGGATTGATGATGTACTTCTTCTGATTTCTCATGATCTCTTTGCCAGGATGGTCTAGAACAAGATCATAGCGATCTCTTACCAACTTGTTTTATATTCCTATATATGCCGGATGTGTCATCTTTAGTGCACATGCTGTTTGGTGCACACAATAAGATGCAGTAGAGAAATATGCACCCTTTGTCCTCTGTCTAAACAATCGCCCTAGAATGTGTCTATCATGTCGTCTTGGGACTCTTACGTTAGTTGTAACACATGCTTTAGTATGGATTTATCTTCACTTCCCCATATAATTGCTTTGACTCTATATCCTAACGTTTCACGTTCACTTTCACTTCACCGCTATTTAGGTGAACTTTACGACCCCATTCTGGATTCTTTCTAGATTTGCAAGACATACAATTACTACGTTGATTTACGTTTTGCTAGTATCTTACTGACCAAAGAAAACTCAAATATGGAGCAAGATATTAAGAAGAGGAAGAGGAACAGGAAGAAGAAGAAAGGATCAAGTGGAGTCGCCAAACAACGAGCAACGCCGCCAGTTGCAACACAGAACGAAAGCCCGAGTCCCGGCCACATAAAGCAGTCAAAAAACATCAAAAAACGAACGAAGCGACGACGAGAGAGGAAGAGGAGGTCAACAGCAAGTGTCGTGTTCAGCGGTGAAACTTATAACCATAGAAACGAAGTGTTCTGTGGGAACTTGGAGCCACCAAAGAAGAAGCAGGAGACAGACACATTTATCGAAGCAACGTGTGCACATGCTGCAACGTTCACCCCCCTCGGTACCCGCGTCAAGCCACCAACCTTGCGAGTGGTTCCATCACATTGCCAGATCGTCGAGCGCGCTTCCGCATATACAACATTGGAACAACGCACTGCCGAGACATCTCCTCTCCTCGAAATTTCGGCAGTCCCCGCCCTCGAAGTATTAAAGTCCCGCATCGGCCTTCTGCAGTCGAATATCGATATGTGCCAAACGCGCCTGAGAAATGCGCAAGAAGTAGTAGACACGCTGCCCCCAAAACATCCAAGATGCGATACGTTGCTCAAGAGGATCGGTATTTTTGAGCGAGTTATTGGGCTTGCATTGGAGCATTTTACTGAGCTTTTTGTGCAGGAGCAGTGGTTGAGGGATCTGTTTGATCATCAGAGTGGGGGAGGAGAGAGCAGTGTGAGGGCATATGGTCAAAGAGCGACTGACGAAATTGGCATCATGAAGAGGTTGTATGATGAGAGGCTTTTTCCGCTTTTGCTGGAGCTGAGCCCGGAGACGATGGCGTGTACCGCTGAGCAGATAATCAAGGAGAGGAGTGAAGGGGGAGATCATGGTGGAGATGCGGATATGAGAGAGGAAGAAGAGGGCGTGGATGGCATTGAATGATTGAGTTATTGGCTCCATCGATTGGACGTATTTTGGGTTCAATTCTCTTTGATTTGATGCCTTAATTGCTGCGGTGTTGCCAGTATGATCACTATGGACTGTAAATGTTGTCCTTTGTGGGCTGGGATTTGGTACTTGAACCACGAAGTTGGCACGTGCAAGAGGTTAATTCTACGACGCTAGGGCGGGGAGAATACAGAAAATGGCAGTAAAATACAATAGCAAATAATGAGGAGTGAAAGAGACATCGCACATGAGCTTGTGTTTTGACGTGTTTCTACTTTTACGTGGGTCAAGCTATCCGCATTTTCTTCTTCGGCCTACGCCCTATTGCTTTGATTTGGGTTCCTATACTTGAGATTCGTTTGCTACCCGAACTCTTCGGTTTTTAGTGTTGTGCCAATTACGTCACGTTGGTCTTTTAAATCTATCTCTCCTTCACTTTCACAACACCACACTACCCCCCAATATACGATTCCCTAGTCTGCTTCCCACCTTCCCACTCTACCTCACTCTCATTGAATCAACCTGTCTCTATAATCGCGAACATGTCGCAACATAACTCGCAGCCAAACTCGCAGCCAAAGCTTGGCGAGAGCACCGCGCCGAAGGCTCCTGCCTCGCACCCCGCGTCCACTCAGAGCATGACATCGAGCACGCTAGGCTCGCGACCAGCTTCCGACCAAAGTATCCAGGCGAACAACTCCGCCACGCGCCCAGATTCCGATCAGAGCGTATCAAATACTGAAAACGCGCACCAAACCTCCGACCAAAGCAACCTGGCGAATGCCTCGGACGCTCGACCAGCGTGTCATCAGAGCATCGTGCCTAATGCTTTGTACTCGCGACCAGTGGCTTCTGAGGGTATTCAGTACCCTGCTGTTGACACGCGACGAGCTTCTGATCACGGCATCCCGTTGAATGTTCCAGGCTCGCGACCAAGCTCTGACCAGAGCATCGTATCGAACGTCTCCAACACCTCGGGCACAATCCCCTTCCCCGACTTCGACCCCCACATCTCACCCGGCTCGGCGCACGCACCCAATTCCCCCCGGTATAGCACTGAATCCGATGAGTCCGATGAATCTGATGAATCTGATGAGTCTGACGAGTCTAGCGAGTGTGATGAATCTAGCGAATCCGGAGAGTCTGGAGCAGAGGAGTTTGATGAATCCGGAGAGTCTGGAGCAGAGGAATCTGGTGAATCCGAAGAAGATTATGGCGGCTCTGATTCTTACTCAGAATCCTCCTCACACCCCCCATCCCCCAACCCGCCCCAAATCCCCAGCTCTAGCTCTAGCTCTAGCTCTAGCTCCGGCTCCCTCACTTCCGCCATGCGTCTCAATATCTCTCACGTGCTTGAGCGCCCCGACATCAACGACATATACGGCGACTTGGTCATCACAGGGAAAGGTAGGCTCTCGTGCACCTTCTCTGACTTTTCGACTCCGCCGTCTATGCGCGCTCAGCGCAACCGACGGAATAGCGACTCGGGCCAGAGCGAGGCATCGGAGGGATCAGTCTTCAGGGCTCTGTGTAGAAGACAGGTAAGAGAGTCGAATCACAGAGACTCATCACAAGACTCATCACAAGATTCATCACAGCAGACGGATAGCGGGGCGTCACAGCGGACTGATGTCTCGTCCCCTTGCCGTAGACGCAGGAGACGGGTGAGGCGGGCGAGAGGGTCGGGCGAGAGCGATGTTTCGTATCTGGACATTGGATCATCTGTTGTCGACTACGCTTCTCACTCTGAAGCCCACACTGGCGATGAAGAAGAGGATGGAAGCCAATACGAGGAATACACCTCGTCTGAAGAGTCCATTGAAGAGCCTTGGCCATACCTTGAAGTCGACGAAGCTACCTCTGAGCATATTAACGCTTTCCTCACTACGATCAAGAACGATACGCTCCTCGTCAGCCGCCGCATAAAGCGTGTACTGCGCGAGCAAGGCAACGTTAACATGGCACTCCTGCGCGGAATTCTGCACCTCACAAGACACGATGATGACATGAAAGTCTTAGAAACGCAGTACAACACGCTCGGAGAGCTGGTGAATGTGCTGCGCGAGCAGCTGAATGTGATCAAGGGGATTGATATGGGGTTCGATGACACGTTGAGGAACATGCTGGATGATGAGCGGGATCCCGCGGATGTGGACCCGGTGGTGGTGAAGTATGAGAAGATGTATAATGAGAGGATGGAGGGCTTTGAGGCGAGGAAGAAGTTGCTGTATGGCGAGACGGAGGACGAATCGGAGCCAGATACTGAGTCGGAGTATGAGCCTTGGCCGAGTTCTGAGTCTAGCGAGGAGGACGAGGACGAGGACGAGGACGAGGAGAGTGAGGAGGAAGAGAATGGAAGTCACAAAGGTGGTGAGGAGGAGAGTGGTAGTGGGGATGATAGTGACCAGGAGATGGCTGAAGATGAGGAGAAGAATGAAGGCGGAAGCGAGGGCGATGACAATGAAAAAGCTACGCCCAAGGATTCCGACATGGATATCGACGAGACCGGAGGGAAAGATCACCAGGGAGCGGCCGAGAGTGCCGAACTGGAGTACAAGGACGAAAATGACGGCGTTGATATGGGCGAACAGAAAGCTGTAGAGAACATCCAAAAGGGCAAGCTCGTCGAGGGCGTCGAGGCGGATGGTCAACAAGTCGCCGAGGGCGTGGACTTGTACCCCCAGGAAGCCCTTGGCAACGATGAGACGGATCTTCAGGACATCTCTGCGAGACCGGAGATGAACAAGCAAGGACTCGTGAAAAGCGCCGAGACGGGCCATCAGGAAGCTGCCGAGAGCGCCGCTATGGGCCCCCAGGAAATCGCCGAGAGCGCCATGGAAAATCACCGCGAAGACCGCCAAAGCGCTGCGACAGATCGGGAAGCCCTCGAGAATACCGTGGCGGGTGGCCAGGAAGACGCCGAGCGCGGGGAGCCGGCCCGTCAGCACGGCTACCAGACGGAGTACGAGAACATGCTTCGGATGCTCGGCCTCCTATGAGAATCTATTGATGGGATGACTGGGGATGGACCTTTCAATGTAGAGCGAAGCTTACTTCTGAGGAGTTGGCATGTTTGTTTTAGGAATGGGTATGGGCTGAGTGGGGCATTGATGCATTGAGACGGCGGCTTTCGCACGGCCTGTTTTCAAACCAGGGCAAGGAGAGCATCTAAACTGCCGAGTATGGCAGCTCACATCTTGAAGATTCTCATACTTTGATTAGAGAATTCAAAACGGTACCCCGAGTTAGACGTCTGAGTACCTCAAAAGAGGTTGCTGTGCGCATTGCATTGCACTGATATTCACTTCTGTGCACAGTTTGCGGCGAGCTCCATTACAGTTTGTAGGAACGCTTCAAAGGTCTAGCTATGGAGTTGTCGCTATCCCCCCATCCCGGCCCCCCGCAAATGTGACAGTGCTTAGTAAGGCTTTCGTGACCTCTTTACAACCCGATTAGTTCCTTGTTCGTCCTGCTCGTGACGGCTCTATCCCCTTGCCGCCTAGCAATATCACACCTCCCTATTTCCGCGATCTCCGACGTTTATTGCGCCTCTTGACCCTCCCCTCACAAAACCCCCCACTTCTCCATCCTTACCAATATAGCCATTCACTGCAAAGTCCCCCCTACAACTCCGCTATACTATGTCGAACTTGGTAGTGGGACCATCAGTCACGCACTCAGCTCCACCATCACTACGGCATATATATTACAAAGTAGCATGAACTCGTACATGTAGGTGGTGGAGCACCTCCGCACGTCACGGCCTGTCATACCTCCCGCAGGAACCTCCGCGTCTCACCACACATTCCCTCGCTGAGCCGGCAGCGATCCTCCCTACCATGTACGTACGAGCAGCTAGAGGTGCTCGGCGAAGTCCGAACGCCTCCAGACTCGTTTGCACGACGGTATATTTGAGCTCGATATGGGGGTTGAGGAAGGAATTGGGAAGTGGTTCACGCATGATGTCGCGTAGTTTGTTGGGATGATGTAGGCGTATTGCGAGAGGAGTGCGCTGGCCCTGAGTCTTGTGGCTCGGAGGTCGAGGGTTAGGATAGCGGAAGCTTGAATGCGGGAGGGTGGAGCGTGGCGTTGGTCGAAGGGGCAAGGGTAGATGTATTTAGCGAGGGTGTACTGGAGGAAAGGACGGCTTTGGTATGACCCGTTTGGTACAAATGTCGGATCGCCGTAGCTCATTAACTTGCAGACACTATTTATTTGTCGAATTAGCATCACTTTAACTTATACTGGGTACTCGCTTGGCGATTAGCGCTACGGAGAAGATTGGACAATACCTGGTCGATCCTAAGGGGCCTTTGGTGAATGGCACACGTCGCAGATGTACGTAAAATCAATAACGGCAGCGCTCTAGGTGACGTAGTCTCATTTGGAGTCTCGTGGAATGATAGACGGGCCAGTATGCGATCGCGATGACGCAAAGGGAATTGAAC
Source organism: Melanomma pulvis-pyrius CBS 109.77 (assembly GCA_010093585.1). Classification (NCBI taxonomy): domain Eukaryota; kingdom Fungi; phylum Ascomycota; class Dothideomycetes; order Pleosporales; family Melanommataceae; genus Melanomma; species Melanomma pulvis-pyrius. Next base: position 45,627 of record MU001885.1, read on the forward strand.
AGAGAGCAGTGGCTGCACACAATGAGTGTGGGCAATACTTCTGGATTCTAAATTCCAAGAGCGAGTGACCCCTCTAGAAGAAATGGAGTAGCGAGCACTCGATATGTATCAAAGTCCGTCGCAAGAAGGAACGACTCGAATGAATAGTCGAAGAAAGCGGATGAGATGCCAACAAAGCTGACAAATCTCGCAACACCGAATAGAGTGCGAACGTCCACTACCACGCAGGTAGTGGTGGAGAGGAAAGTACAGGGGCCAGTTTGTACCAAAGCCTCTGAACCAAGTGGTCCGAAATCAAACATCCATAAACCGCGCACCCTGGATATCTAGCGCCCGCGCAAGCCGAAGACTTCGCATGAATGAATACCAATCTGAACAGAAGAAAGTACAAGGAGGCCGAGGCCTAAGAAGAGAAGGTACAATGAAAAAAGATAGCCGAGACTTTAAGATGACGCAATGAAATTGCAATTAAGTCATGTCGAAGGCTGGAAGTGGTTGTCGAGGCTATGGGTAAGGTATCATCGCGATGAACCATAACCGCCACGTGAGTGGGAATACTGCGATGTAGCTTGCGCAGTTGTAGGTGGATCCCCGACGAGTGTCCGATATGCTAACTCAGCAGCATCTTCGCGTGACTGATTGAGGAAGCGGTAGTCGCGCCATAGCGAGGCTTCGAATTTGCGACCTTGGACCCACACCGCGCTTGACCAAGCTGTTCGGATACCTGAAGATAACCATCAGGATCACAGTCTGAAGGCCATATGGCAAGGTCGAGTGACAAACCTCGAGGATCAGAGTAGTCCTGGAATTGCGGTGGTTCAATGGCGTTCGAGGCACAGTATTCTAGATGGCACTTGATCAGCTTCGAAAACAACGGTATGCAGGAACGTACGTTGAAGCTTCACGACAAAGGAGGATTGCTCTTTGCTAGTGGCCATTGTGTATCCTAACCTCTCGGTGGGATGCTTCTCACTGGGTGATGTGCGAAAAGTCGGTGTGAAGTAGGAGGCCTTTGGGTATAGCAGAGCGTGCTAAGCTTCGGAGAATGAACGTGGGACAGCGCTTAACCCTAGGATTCAGGGCGAACGTATATAGATATCAGGGACAGGTGCAACAGCCGCAAGGATTGATCGCGCAGATGCCGACGACAGACGTAGCCATTCCGTCGGCTGCGGAGAGTGCAGCTGCTGTGTAACATAGGATTTAAATCTAGAGGAGCCACGCTTGCTGGCAGATGGCGAGCGTCCTGGTTGGACTAGACACTGCAGTGAGGAAAGAAGGGGGCAAGGCGAAAATTAGGGGCCCGGCATGGGAAAAAGAAAAGCGAGACCGAAGGTAGTATATTTGATTCGATTTCATGCCGGAGAGCCCGGGACCAAAGTGCTGGGTTTGCGGAGTCTGAGCTGGACCAATAGCCCGTGAGAGATGAGGAGAAGACTGGAGTGGTGTTCTTCGCTAGCTTGAGGTATGTGTTGGCTCTGCAGTGATGGAGGGCTAGTGAATGTCGGGGCACGCACCAGATGTCGCGCAGAGTATGGCGTCCTCGGTGACGGTGGCCGGCCCGCTTTCGGCAAAGGGCGCGCCGTGCCGCTTCCGTCCCACTATCTGGGAGTGCGTCATCTGAACTGCCTGGTCGCATCCTGCTGCTGGCGTTTCTGTGACGTGGTGCCAGCGATTCGGGCAAGCTCAGCCAGCCTTTTGCGGGCCATATCCAATCGGACCGGGCTCCCCCGAGCGGCTGCTGAATGGGAATGCCAGGCATAGGGTGTACCTGGGGAAGGCTTCAGCCTTGTGGATCTGGAGCTTCGAAGGAACCTAGCGAACATGCAGTTCGCACACCTCCTCGCTCCCCTTCTTCCCGGAACCCTATTTTCTTGCCATGGGTTCATCCCCTACGCGCACTACTGAAGTCGTGGAAGTCGCTAGGTAGTGGCGATATGCTCGTGGTACTTGATTTGGACGTGTTCACCGACGGCGCACAAGTGATGCCCGACTGGAATGACTATGACCGCACGAGGTGGAGACTTGACCCCGCCATATGTTCGCTGTCGATGTGCTGTTCGCGAAGCAGCCAGGGATAGTGGCAGTGGTTGCAGCAAGTGGAGAGTTGTTGGCGTCTTCATGTAGTGTGACGTGTCGGTCGAGGTGCATGTCTCCGCGCTAAGCGATGCACGTGCTAGTACCTACCCACATAGGATAAGTGGCAAGGCTATCAGGATTGAGAAGAATATTTGCCATCCCCCCGAGCCGTTCCGACTCTTTATGCCTCAGCTAGGACGGAATTAGTGGTACTTAGAGAGACAACAAGGGTCACGTGCATTACCTGAGCCCCGGCAGCCATACCGACAGAGATAGAGTATGTCTGACATTGGAGCAGTTCATGTACGCTTGGCACAAAATGTGATGGTTCCTGCGTGATACAGTGAGGGTAGACCCTGTATACATCTTCCCGTTCTTTTAAGGGCAGTCTACTGCCGGCAGTTCATCGTAGCACATCACACCGCTTTTAGTCGGTGAGGACTCTCGGGACGCAAATAACAATATACAAGAAGTCATGAAGCCCCTTCACCCGCACTCACACCAAGCACCTACTGACACTGCGAATAGTACGGGTTCAGCACCTTACATGTCGAGCCCGACACGCACGTCGTACACCCCTTGAATCCATCCCCGCCACACTGATCGTACATCGCCACCGCACTACACCCTCCAGTCCCGGATCCGGCTGTCGTCGTCGGCTTAACAGAAGTCTGCAACGTCGATGATACAGCGCCCTTGGTGACCGTGGCAGTAGGCTGAGAGGCACCGCCGGTCGCGGTGACAACGCTTCCCGCCTTGCCAGCAACAGCTTCAGTCCCACCTTGGATTACGGCTGGACCAGGAGCAACATATGTGCTAAGCTGCTGGTAGATGTTGATTTGGATGCCCGGGTCGGTAGCTTTGTATGCGCCAGGGAATGAAACGCCTGCTGGGCTCGAGGATCCGCCGCCAGTGACGGTGATTTGGTAACAGCTGTAAGTGGGTTAGTCTTTGGAAGCTTTCTACTGCCATGCTTATAGACTCACGTAACATAGAACTGCGCTCCACCAACTCCCGATGCAGAATGAAGAGCAATAGCCTCCGCGCGCAGCAGATAGTCTCCAGGTGCTAGATCAGACGGGATCTTGATATCCATCTTGCCACAGTTGGCGTTCAGATCTTTGGTGCCCCAATAATCATCCGAGCCCTGAGAGGTCGACGATGCCTTGCCCCAGGTGTCCTGAAAGATCTTAAAGAAGCTGCTCGAGCCGTCGGCAGTAGCGGCATCTGCGACTTTGCTCAAGTAGGCCAGTACAGGGCCATAGTGAGCGCCACCGATCGCCTCGTTCGCACATGAGCGGTCGTTAGGTTGCGCGTGCATTTCAATGGTCACAGTTCCGCCGGCTGCTACGCTGCACTTGGATGCTGCGAAGCCTTGATTGGCGTTGCCTGAAGAAAGTCAGGAGATTCTTCGGGCGATGGTGATATTTCTTACATCGAATGTCGTTACTCGTAACACTTGTTACAGGGCTATTGCTGTTGGGAAGCCTCGCACATACAGAACCGTAGACACGAGTTAGTCGAAAGCACTGCCACAGCGGTAAGTATACTTATCTGATCTTTGCCATTCACCCAGAGCTCTTGGAAGGTAGAGTGGCCTACAACTCCCGTCGCCAAGGCTGTGATGCCGGTGAAGATAGCGGTCTTCATGGTGATATGTAAATGAAGAGGAGACACGGTATTGGGACAACAAAGTAAACTCGAGCCGGGATCTGCTTCTCAACCGTGGGATCAGATCTGCATTTATATATTCACAACCTACCCCAGATGAGAGCGGGCATCGAGTCCTCATGAGCCCTAGCTTCACAGGCTTGAATGTTCCGTTTCTTCTCAAGGCCACCCAAAAGGAGACACTGAAATTGAGGCCCTTGGTCGGGTAGCATTCGCATGACCTCTGGATAAATTAACAAAAGAAGCTTGTGGTACGTATAAACTAGGATGTTCTACCCCACAGACGGTCCTGCGGGCGAAGCGGGAAAATTTCCGGACTCAAAACATCGAGTCTTATTGGGTAAGAAACAATCCGTGCCTGGAAACATGTAGTTATGAACGGGTTTTGTGCGATCTCATCGGCGAGACGAACGATGGGGTAACATACTCCTTGATATTGAAGGGATAAGCTATTATCATAGCATAGAGAATATGAAGATGCGGCCGGTGGGTGAAAGGTTTTTGCCCCTGTCGACTGCTCTGGACTAGCAGGCTGTACAGACGGCAGCAGCAGTGTGAGAAATGCACGAAGATTTTCCAGTCGAATGTCGCAGTACGTTTCCACCATGGAATCGAGTGGTGGAAAGACGAAATGGAGTGTAATCCATGGAGAATTGCAGGATGGTCTGTGTCACGGCGATGGTCGCACGGTGTATTGTTTTCCTGGTCTGCGTCCATCAGACGCTGAACGACCAGGTATGAGGGCTGCTTGATATTTGAAAACAATCTGTTTTGATTAGGATTGATGGGGGTGTACGACGCCATGTCGCAGGTGTCAGGGTTCTCCAGGTTTGCCCCTCGGCCTGATCCGAATCGGCAATTTCAGGCTGAATGCGCCACGCTTATTAGTGGAGTTCGAATGGCAAAATGGAAGATATCGTGAAATCATCATTCGAGAAGCGGGATATTCGTCTAGGATGGGCTGTTAGGATGTGAGGCATATGTTGTCGAAACAACCTTGGTACTTGGCGGCGTGATATGAAACGAAGGATCAAAAGGTGGGAAATTTGGCTGTCAGAATCGGCATCCAAGAGGAAACGATGCTACGGACGGTAAACATGGTTATGGTACACAGGAGCCACGAGGCATTGATTGCTGGAGATGAATTTTTCCATCGATCGGGTTCTAAACTATCGCCAAGAGGATACCAGATCGGAGACGAGACTCACGACCGGGTACTATCGAGATTCCGAGAAGCTACTCATAGCTGCACAGGGTATTCGGTTGTCTCAATCTTATCTGGATAGACTAATCCACCTTGCTTCCTCGCCTCATCCATGACTTCCATGATCAAGATGCTCTCGGCAAGGCCCTCATACTTGCCTTCCTTTTTGCCCTCGACAAGGGCGGTTGCTGCCTCGTCTGCTTCCCAGAACATGCCCTGGCCCTCGCCTTCGGACTGAAGTGAACCACCGAATCCGTTATACCAACCACTGCCTTTGCCGGGTCCTGGCAGCGGCCACTGCTTGTCCTCAACCGTCCCGTCTTTCAAGACGAGACGAGTGCGAGTGGGGCGGAACGCAGGAGGAAAGACCTGAATCTCTCCCTTTGGGCCTTGAATCCGAATACCTGGTACGTCATCTTTGCCACCTGGGGCTGTGGCGATTCGTAGGGAGGTTGTTGCAATGGCATGTGCATCGCCGCCGGCCTCGGCAGGTCGGGGAAATGTGAGAAGAATAGTTGTAGCCTCGTCGGCCGATCCTGTCTGGCCGTACGACTTGAGCGCGGCAAGGACCTTGGGCGGTTGCCGAGTGTCGACTGGCTGTGTGTGGTAGAGGGTCTGGAACACCCAGGTCAAGCTGTAGATGCCAAGATCAAGCAAGGCTCCGCCGGCAAGGTCAGGATTGACCATGCGGTTCTTGCCGTCGCTCCAGGTCTCTTCCGGGTTGCTGGCCATGCTGTTGTCGGCGAACACGCGAGCGACGGGACCAATGCGGCCCGAGGTGATGAGGTCTCGAACGTAGATGGAGAGGGGGAAGTAGCGTGTCCAAACAGCCTCCATCAGGAAGAGGTCCTTCTCCTTTGCCTTGGCTGCGAGTGCCCTCGTCTGGGCGGCATTGACGGTGAAGGCCTTCTCGCACAGCACGTTCTTGCCGGCTTCCAAGCAGAGCATTGCATTCTGGTAGTGGTGCGAGTGTGGCGTGGCAATATATATGATGTCAATATTCGCGTCCTTGACCAGCTCGTCATAGGAACCGTATGCCTTTGCGTCGGACGGCGACCCCGTGTCCTTGAGGAATTGCTCGGCGCGGGTCTTGGATGATGACGAGGCGGCGGCGACGACTGTATGCTTGACATTGGTGACGCCGCGCGTGGTAGGGTCGACGAGCAGGTCCTTGGTGCTGTAGGGTGTACGTTAGAAAGAAGCTTAAGAGGGGCACGCGAAGGGCTGCAAAGGCGCGGGGTACTTACAAAGTCTGAGCAATGCCGCCTGTCGCGAGAATGCCCCAGCGGATCGTCTTTGGGGACGACATGGTGAATGAAGCGATGTGAAGCCGGTATCGAGGTGAGGGATGGGATGGGAAGAAGAGGGGAAGATGTCGAGAAGACGTCGAGGAGAGAGCCCTTCACGTCATTTGCAATCCTCTACCGGGCGCATCAAGCGCTCAAGTGACGAAGTTTTGCCGATGTCGCTCCGTCAAACTGCGGTCGATGCAACCCCACCTTTGCCTCCAGGATGCACCCATTATCGAGACAAGGGGGGTGGAGAAGTGGCGTGGTGGAGGCGGATGGGACGAATTACCAAGTTTGGCGATGGCATCGAGGAGCGATGAGACGTCGACGGGTGAACCTCGGGATTCCCAGTATTAAGGCTCACGTGAGGGCCACATCTGGAAGCTGCAACCACCACCTGTTCTCCTAAGCTTCACGATACCTCTCATCACATCTTCAAGGGCACCTCATCTAGACGCCTAGCATCCAATAATTATTCTTTCTATGTGCGGGCTTCACCGCGAACTGCCCAAGCTCAAGCTCACAAAACTATCCACGGATCGAAATCTGCAACCGGCTGACGGCCACCGAAACCGGCAATCCGAAACGGATATAGATGGAACTAAGAGGAGAAGAATAAGAGGAGAAGCCCCCACCAACTATCACAGTGGATAGTGGAGGCCAGAAATTTCTGCTTAGGCTCCGTCCTCCCTTGTATTGATGATTGGTAATTGCACATCTCCACTATTATCAGCACTGCTGTCCTCAAACTGACTTTCCTGGTCAAATGGACCACAACGCTCATATTGAAAAGCATTTGTTTTCGCTCTCGTACGATATCTCTCTAGCACCATCCTCACCGCACGCGCAACAATTCAAATACAATAAGAAACCTCGCGCAGTCTCGAGAATTTGGAATGCGCAATCTAAAAGGCGGAGAATATCCACGTGACGCCCGCGGTTAAATACACGAGCTTCCTTAGATGAGCAGCCGCATCCTACGTACTTGGAACTGGCCAATAGGAACTAGATTCGCCTCTATAACCACTTCCTCTGTAGGATTTGAGTATCTACTATGGGCAGAAAACGGCAGGTTGGAGCTCGGGACCTCGACGTACGTCAATGAACAATGTGCTGGCTGACTTGTTCCGCGCCGCGACTGTGCGTCGGTCACAAACACAGCGGGAAGCTGCGAGATACATAAGTCGCGACGTTCTCGCACATTGATCTTCATTAAACATCCTGTCGGTTTCATCGATGCTGCTAGCCCTGCACTAAGCCTCACTTGTACTCAATAATATACACGATGAAGCACGTGTCAATACTCTCATCACTTGCCACCAGCCTCTCCTTCTCCCGCGCCGCTCCTGCGATATCCAATCCAGGCGCCTCAGCAGCACCAATAAGCTCGCAATGCATCAATATCGAGTATCGCCAAAATTGGATTGTAGCAGAATGCCTTACGGGCGAAGACGCGACAACAAGGATCAAGAGTGCCGTCTACCTCCACAACAAAATTGAAAACAGCGATGGATCTCTGAAATGGAATGCCGGGTACGTCAAGCAACATACTTCAAGAGGTCCAGAGACATATTGACTCTAACATGCACGGTATAGCGGCGGTTATGCCCGAACATGCGCAGACTGCCAAATCACAGGCGCTGACGCAGCACTAAGCTGTTCTTGTGGCACGAGTTGGAACACCGGCAAACCCCCAAACATCATCGGCACAATCAAGCTTGGTCCGCTCCTCTCTGCCACTACTTCAAGCCACATCTAACACTTCCAGACGAGCACATCTCCGTTTACAATGGACACCTGCTCTCCAACTTCCCCTCCACGCCCGCCATCCCACCCATCTCCTCCAAATACGCCGTCCCTGATGACCTTAGCTACTCCTTCGGCGGCCTCGCCACCTGTCCAGAAGCCGGCAACGAGTCCTACGACTTCTGCAAGATGACTACCAATAGCTGCCACACGTCCACCAACACGTCGGACACTTTGGATTCCCGTTTCTTCTTCACCGGGCCTCTAACTTGCTATGTTCCCACCATTTACTTCCCGGCCCACTTCCAGTTTGAGGCGCTGAAGTTGGTAAGCCAGGGCGCTTGGGAGGTCCTAGGATATAGGGACGAGACGTGTAGCGGAGAGGCGATTGAGAGAGTTGGGCCGGAGGATGTGGGGGTTTGTAAGAAGTTCGGGGACCAGAGGGTTAGGGCGCTTACGATTAGGCCGGCGTTCAACGGGGATCCACAGTAGAGGGTTTGAGGGTGGGGATAAAGGAAGAGAGGAGATAGGGTGGAGAGTTGGGAACCGGCATGCGTCTCGGCGTGACGCTTCCCATAATTGAAATATGTTATACATTTAGACAATATAGCACAGCCACATAGGATTCTCACTTTCAAGGTCGTTTCGATTGCGAGTATGACTAACGAACAACTCATCAAAGTGAGATAGATTTGTCGGGATATCATGAAAAAGGGAAATGACGCGTTTAGTTCATTGCAAAATTTCTTATAGAAGATACAGGACGGTCTAAATCTACAAAATTGTGGAAAGTGTAGCTAATGTTTCACCTCTATTTGCTTGTCTTTGTCGTTTATGCTTGTGTAGGGTCTTCGATGCCACTGTGCCATACGTCGAGCCTCTTCTACATCATGTTTGAAAGCAGATATAGAAGCTACACGGATAAGCCCCAATCCATCTATATCCTCCACATATCTTGGAGTGGAACACGGCTCAGTGAGCAAATCGGAAATCCAACCTCTTATTCCCCTCATCGGTTGTAGTCTCCAGATACTCCAGCTGCTGTTGCTGCGTCATGGCATTCCACTTACTATCCCTCGACTTGTTCCGCCAGACATAGTACGCCTTGGTCAGAAGATAAAGGCCAATATTTCCAACTGCAATGCCGAGCAAAGCCCTGTTACCGCGCGGGTAGTTCGGAGCGTCGTCCTTGCGATAGATGTTCGAGGAGACGACTCCACCTGCTTGCACAAACATGTTGTATGCAGCGGCGGATACGGTCCTTGAACGCACGGCATTGGAATTTCGAGAATTCCAGCCGACTTGAATCGGATGCGCTGGGGTCGTGTCAGACTGGGACGAGGATTGAAGATGACGAGATGCATACCGCTTGGATAACTCAGGAGCAAGGTGATTACGCCCCACACAACCCACTTGTTGGCGTGCGCAATGTCGGTGACGCTTAGGTAGACCAGGAAGGGGATCACCCATATTTGTCCCGTGAGGGAGTGGAAGGTCAACTCCTTGTATATCTCGGCGGAGTAAGCCAGGCCCAACATCAAGATAACTGTCTCATGTTAGCATCCTCTGCAATCAATCTTTCAGGGGATATGGCTTACTATGCAAGACGGTCCAGGGAATTGCTAGCAGATTAGCCTGGAAAGTGTCGAATCCGAGTCCGCGTAGCGAGAGGGTAAGGTACTGCAGTGGCGGGTTCATTGGAATCTGGAAGAGGAGACCAATAATGTAGAGCGGCCTAAGCTACGTGTAAGCAAAGAACGGCCCAAATGCAGAGAAATAAAATACCATAGATCGTAGTCCATCAAGCTCTGGAACAGCAGCTTCGGGGTAACGGGCTGTCGATTGTGCATGGAGCCTTTGGTGGGATCATCCCGAAGGACGCGGTTTACGATGATCTCTTCCTCCTTCGGAGAGAACCATCCTTTCTTTCCTCGCGCCCAACTGGCTGTCTGGCAGGGGCCCGGGGGCATGAGGAAGATTGCCGAGACACCGACTAGGAGAGTGAAAAGACCCTATGATTGGTAAGTACGTAGGCTACACAAGGTTTCTAGAACGAATATTTTCTTTACCTCGATCATGAACAGCCATCTCCAGCCAGCTTGGCCCGCTACTCCGCGCATGTGTAACAGGCCATAGGCGAGGAAACCAGCAAGGATATCGGCGATGCTCATAGCCGTCCAAAAGAAGCCGAGACGAAGGGAAAGTTCGTGATGCTTGTAGAAATACGAAAGATAGAGAATGATCTGATATCGATTAGCATCGTGACGCAGTTGGGGGTAACGCGATGGACGATCATACATCGGGGATAAATCCTCCTTGCAAGATACCGAGCAGCGAGCGGCAGGCTAGGAAGCTGGTCCGGCCATTGAGCCAGTATTGAGACGAGGCGACAACCGACCACAGAATCATCTGCATGGGAATCCATCGATCTGGTCCCATCCATTTGCTGACCAGCTGCGAGGGTAATTCGGCGCAGAGAAAGCTCAGTTTGAAAACAGTGTTACCGAGATTGTAGTCTGAATGCGTGAGCCACGAAGTTTATTCAAACGATCGGTCCCACATACCGTTAGTGGTAAGATGCAAATCCTTTAAGAAGTTATCCGTGTTGGCTTGTTGGATATTGGCACGGTCGAGTTCAAGCGCCATGAACATGACGCAGGCGAAGATCATGATTCGTACATCGATTTTGCGAATGAGCTTGTGCTCTTCACCCCACGTCCATCGTGCCAGGGGATTGAATCGATGCAAATTTTCCCTAAATACGTCAGTCGGTTTGTTGTGGTGTAGAGGAAGGATGTCGCCCACCAATCTGGCCGCGGTAGGTATCGTTTGGCCGAATCTGGGTTGTCGTAAACGCTTGGCTGTATTCCATTAGAAACGCATCCTTCAACAAGCTGATAATGCATACCAATGTAGCAATTGCGTCCGGGTCATACGCCTTGGCTCTTTGGAACCAGAATCTCCTTTCATCATTCGCTGCCCCAAGCTGTGGAGCGTCTTCCGATACAATGACTCTGGTCTGATCTTTTTCCAGCGCACCACCAGGTGATATCGCGCCGTAGTCGGTAGAAGAGGTGATCGAAGAAGGGGTTGCCGAACCCGAGTTCCCGGAGATAGTAACGGTAGCCATTGCCCAGCTAGTGGAGGATGAATTTGGCTCAAGACTAGTAGGGAGAAAACCGCCTGAAACACAAATTGCTGAAGGAGATCCCACGGCTATATAAGTTCCAGGGTAGTGGACATAGTCCGACTAGGGAAGTCAACCCGGCTAGTGGGTACAACGTACGCCATTGCAGGGGGGATATGGCAAATGTTCCAAACTTCTGTCCGAGCCTGAACCTTGAACTTTTGGCGAGAGCTGATGGAGACGTGCAGACACTACTACAGATAAGGGTCCGGATGGGCTGAATCCAGCCTATGCTTCATTAAAAGAAGATGCGTCTAGTCTCCATTGCGAATTTTAAACGATGATGTGAAGGCACTTCTGGCCTTCGAGCTCAACACCTCCAGTTGAGCTGAATAGAGATTCACTGCTTCTAGATCAAACGCCATTGAGCTGTGGCAAATTTCAACTTGTCCGAAGGCGCCACTTGGTGGGATCGGCCGTCGAAGAAGAGTGGCAAAGCTTCAACGAATGAAGCTACATAGCGGTGGCTTGACTCGACGGAGCTGTGCGATGTCCACCACCGCAAGTCTAGCCAGAGCGAAATGAATCAGTGTTAGCCTGCGCATACTGCCATGTATTCTAGAGAAGCTATGCCTTGAAAGTCAACAAGTCCAACCTCTAGCATTAAGTGAAGACAGGAATTATGGGGCCTTAGGCCGACATAACGGAACTCTCCCATGAAAACAGCAACAAACATTATGCTGGTATTACTACTAAGACCCAAGCGCTATTCCAAAGACTTTCGCGGAAGAGTAACTGGAAACCGTCGAGATCGTTCGAAATGTGGTTTCGGAGGCGAGGTGTTGTGCGAGAGGGTGGTGGTGATATTGCGCGAGAATGATACAATCGCGATAAGGAATAACTTGCGTAGGTCCAGCGCATAGAACCAATCACAGCGAGCAGATTCATCATGCATAATAGATTCTGGGGTAGTGTCTCTTAATTCCATCTATCTCCAGACCTTGGACGCGGGATGTATGGCGCTTGCCAGATCCTGTCCGGGAAAGTCACGTCCATGCGATGTCACGAAGCGCGATATTCGTGATCCATCTATCAATGAGACATTGGAATCCTCGTCAAAGCTGATGGCACGTACATGTAGACGCGTCAACTGACGTTCACTCTCTCGGCCAATTGTTTCGCCGGACGTCGCACGCCATCTCCACCCCACATTTCGTGAACGCAACCCCTCAGCAACAGCTCAGCACTCCAACCTCGCGCCTTTGGACGCGGATAAGAGGTGCCGCAACAGCCAACAGGAGCAGCAGGAGTCAGCTGCGCAACAGACGATATGTATGTTGCAAGATCCCTGCGATGGTGTGATGATGCAAGGTCAGGATGCAACAAGGCTTAAAAGATAGTTTCTGTAGACTGAAGAATTTCGTCATATGGTTCTTTGTGGTGATAAGAATATATAAGCAGGGACGTCGGAGGGGTAATCCTATCAACTTAAGGGATCCCCAACACTAGGAATCAACTCACAAAATCTTATACCATGTCTACAGAAACGCAAACACAAACACAAACGGCCACCATTCAGACTAAACAGCCTGAGGCAACACCAGCTCACAGAGAGCCCCTCCAATTGAAAGGCGTTCTCGACCAGTTTAAGTCTTTTGACGTCACGCCTGTCATTGGCCGGGAGTTCGTCGATGTCAACCTGAAGGATTTGCTTCGAGCGCCAAACTCAGATGAGCTGATCCGCGATCTTGCGATCACGAGTGAGTTATATCCCATTAAAGGATGTATGTGCTTGCTCTAACACTTTTTTGAAGTCTCACAGCGCGGCGTCGTATTCTTCCGCAAGCAAGATGACCTCGACAACGACCTGCAAAAGGAATTAGCGCAACGCCTCGGAGAGCAATCAGGCAAGCCCCAAACCTCGAAGCTTCACATCCACCCTGTCAGCAATTCTGGCCGCCGCCTCGGTGGAAAAGACGACGAGATCAGCGTCATCAGCTCTGAGCAGGCAAAGGAGCTGTACAAGAACCGTTTCTTGAACTTTTCGGAGAAGAAACAGAGCGCGAAGGAGGGGTGGCACAGTGACATCACTTTTGAGCCTATCCCAAGCGATTATGCGCTGCTGAGATTGACGGAGTTGCCCAAGACCGGAGGTGGTGAGTACACGTCTGTACTAAAGGATCAAGCAACGATTAATCAGGAGAACTATAGACACTTTGTGGGCATCCGGATACGAGCTATACGACCGCTTATCCGAGCCGTACCAGAAGTTCTTCGAAGGCCTCACAGCCACCTACGCGCAGCCTGGCTTTGGTCTTAGTGCCAAGGAGAATGGCTTCGAGCTGTACAGCAAACCTCGTGGTGCACCCGAGAATGTTGGCACAGACTTGCAGGCTATTCATCCCGTAATCCGAACAAACCCAGTCACAGGATGGAAATCTGTTTTCGGCGTTGGACATCACGTCCAACAAATTAACGGACTCACACAGGAAGAGAGCCGACGCGCCCTAGATTGGTTTGTCCAGTTAATAGTCGAGAACCACGATCTGCAGATCCGTCATCGCTGGCAGAATGCGAATGATCTCGGTGAGTTGCCTGAGTGCTTCCAACACTGAGACTTCTGCTGACATTGAAAAAGCGATCTGGGATAATAGGAGCGTCTATCACACTGCAACGTACGATTACGCGGGACTGGGTGCGAGGACAGGGCAGAGAGCGGTGTCGTTGGGTGAGCGGCCGTATTTGGATCCGAATAGCAAGTCCCGACGGGAGGCATTGGCTCAGAAAGAGACCTAAGATGTGTCATGATATTGGAAGGGAATGTCGGTAGTCGTCGAAACCCTCTTCGTGAGTTTCGAGGAGTATTTGAATTGAAGCTCACTTCTCTCTCGAAGCGATTCTACCATCTCGCCAATTCGTACATGTGAATATACAAATTATAAAGTCGATGTGCAGCGTACAACAAGACAGACTCTGTAAATTAAGAGTCTGACTCGAGGTGTGAAGTACAAGACGAAATGAAAGGACACCGGCATGGTGTTTTCCAAACAAGTGTATATTCATTACATGGCGCCATCTAGGTTCCTTGTCCTGGAAGGCATAAGTTTCGAGAGTTAGCGCATTGCTGAGATGTTCACTCGTATGTGGAGACGCTCGATTAAACGTGGTGATCGTTTTATGGGCTTGTGAGATGTCTCTAGGTCGAGATAAAATTCGGTCACGTCATGTTGTTACCTTTACCCGTCGCGAGCCGTGGCGCTGGCGCACTCGCATATATAGGTACGTCGATGTCTTTATCCTTTATCTCCTGTCCATTATCCACGAAATTGGCAGCGAAAGTGAAGTCGTGTGGAGACAACACAGTAGTGTGGGCGTGGAAGAGCGGCGCAGCAACGGCACAACGAGCATCCGGATGAAGTCACATCTAAACGCATGAAAAGAAACGACTCGCTTGTTTGGTTGACTGCAACATCGACTGTAGATCGTGGAGAAGATCGTAGGAGATGATGGGCGGCTGCGATGGGATGGGAGCTGGCGGCAAGGCACGACATCAGGCGTCCAAACAATACCAACAGACCTAAGGACTCGACTTCAAACTTAGACTGAGGCATAAAGAAACGCGGGCATCGCATGAGAAACGCGGCGGCTTGTACCCATATAAGTACGGTTGATACAGAGTTCTGACGTTAGGAGCAGCACCCCTGGGTGATGAAACCGGTCCGGTTTGACCCCTGCCCGGGCGCCTCAGCCGAAGCACCGCGAATTAGGAAAAGATTCGCTCAGTTCGACGAAGAAGAGCTAGTTCTTCAGACAGAGTAGAAACCTTGGAGGCATAAGGCGCAGTTTTAAGAGTATGGGATCGCGACGCCGGAGTTGAGGATGAATGAAGGCAGTGCGCTGTGATTGGCCAGTTCCCATCGGACCATTCACCCGCCGACAACCCCGCACCACGCCCCGCTACGCCACCATCAGAGGAGATCCCCTGGTACCCAAAACGCATAGTCTTCACTCCCGCCCCTATTCTAAGCTCTAGCTGTTTCCAAACCAATGGCACAATGTCGTCTCTCGCTCCCCATTCGCAAACCAATGCCAGCCCCGATACCCTGACGTCCAGTGCTATCCCGCCTAGTGCTATCCCGCCCTTCGTTGATCCTTCTAAATGCAACCTCAGCGTCTTCGAGGCTTCGCCACCACGTGCAAGTTAACGCTGTTTGATGTAATTGCCAGGACTCAGGCACCGTGTGCTGTTTCGGGACAAGGCGTCTATCCCTCCCACCATGTGTCCGTAGTGTCAGGCTGATCCACCCTGAGGGATGTCCGAATAGGAGTGCTTGTTATAAAGATGCCTAGGGAGACCACTTGTAGCTCTTCTCATCATCATCCACCTCACACGTTCTCTTCATCTCTTCTTCATACTTCCTGGGGAAGTCGGCCGGTCCTTACTATATTCAACTCACCTTCCTTTAAGACTAACGTCCGATTTTAACTTCACCAAAATGGCTCCCCTCTTCAAGATTTCTGCTTTCTTGGGCCTTTCTCTTCTCGTTGCCGGGCAAGGCACTCAATTCATCACTGGCCCATGCACATCTGATGCCGACTGCGCGGCTGGATGCTGTGGATTCAACACTGGAAAATGCGCTGGAGCTGTCATTGCCCAGACACGTGACGGGGGTTGCGGCTTCGGCGATGCTCAACCCAACTCGAACGCTGCTCAAGCACTTGGATTTGATGTCCAGCCGGCGGCTGCTGCTGCACCACCAGCTCCCGCAGCGCCTGCACCGGCAGCGGCTGCACCAGCTGCCACTTCTGCCGCAAAGGCTCCTGGTACACAGTTCATAACTGGAGCGTGTACATCTGATGCAGACTGCGCATCCGCATGCTGTGGCTTCAACTCAGGAAAATGTGCTGCGCCTATTCCCGCCCAGGAACGCGATGGAGGCTGTGGATTCGGCGATGCCCAACCAAACGATCCGACCGGACGAACAAACAATGCAAATGCTCAACAAGCAGCCGCACCAGCTGCTGCGGAGCCATCAGCGGCTGCTGCTCCTGCCGCCCCGGCAGCCGCACCTGGAACCCAATTCATCACTGGAGCCTGCACGTCTGACGCCGATTGCGCATTGGGCTGCTGCGGCTTCAACTCTGGAAAGTGTGCTGGCCCGGTTGTAGCTCAGGAGCGCGATGGAGGATGCGGGTTCGGCGATGCCGCGCCCAACGATAATGCGGCTCAGGCGTTGAAGGGCCAGAGGCTCGGAAAGCGGGGCGTTGTTTACTGGATGTAAGATTTCAATTGTTAATATTCGACAACGTCTTTGGGGAATATGGCCTAAAGATTTCTAAAATACTGTAAAACACTACATTCGTTTGGGGCCGGTTTGTGGGTTGCGGTCCTGCTGTGCAGGAGAATTAATTGGAATATGCGCTTCTTCTAGCTTCTTTGTACACTCGCTCCCAAAAGTTTAAATATATTCAAAATATCAACTCTTTGTTCTCAAGTAAATCCTCAAGTAGATGGAGAGATTTTTGTGATTTACAGATTTCTTTATTTTAATATCCATTGCATTCTCTAGAACCTGCTCAGCAGGAGATCACAAGGTGAAATCAATGAAAGACAAAGCTCTGAATCATACATTTTGGTTTTAACATTGCCGAAAGATTATAAGTTTTCAATTAGATTTGTATAGAACATTTTGATCAATTCCGAACTTAACGGCGTTCCGTCTGCCATTTCAGTTGTTCCACGAGTGGATCTATAACATCTCTATTCCCTCCCACAAACATCGATCCGAATCTGCACCATACCTATGGAAGATAATCACAATTGCTCATGTACAGGTTCCCCCATGTCACTACTATCCTCAATGGCGTTTGTCGGTGTTGTGCCAAGCAAAGTCTTCCCAGCTGGGAAGTCGCATCAAATTATCAAGTGCACGACTACTAATAGTTTACCTCTTCCTCTTAGCTCACTAGACTCCGTATTTTGTGCTCCTACATAAGCCCACCTAATTTTGGCGGTTACTCTCCAAAACCATCCAACGCTAGTACTCTTCCTTCTATGCCTCTATGTTCACTCCGACTCAGGTACCCATTTGCGAAATACTAATAAAATGGCGCTGCAACCTTATTCCTAGAATAGGGCTTCAGCATCTCGAAAACTAGGATAAAAAGGAAGAATTTTATCATGTAGACTCGCTTAAAGTACTCACCGCCTGGAGTCAGCAGTAGAGTCCGAGGTCGGCGAGTCGGCGACCACTGAAACGCGATTATAATAAATACGAACGCGGCTAAACGAAAAACCCACGCTAGAAGTCCACGAAAGGGATCGCGATGTAGACAAGCTCTGTGCGTGTCAGCGGGGACGTCCTGGCTTAGCTTCACGACGCTCGTCACTCTCGCCGACTCCACGCTGAAATAAGGCTGTGCGCCTCTAGCGCTACATGTGGCTGTGACGGCAGAGCTGAGGCATGGTAGTGTAGTATCGTCACTGCACTGCTCGCCGTCTACTTTTGAGCAAAAGCCGGTCTGAGAGGGCTGCGTATATGACATGGCTAGAACTACAAATAGGAAACGCAGAGAATTTTCACATACTTTGATCTTTGAAAAATTTCTTTCCTCCTTATATAAAGCTTGACCTTTCACCTAATCATTATTCATTTCAACGTTGGCACTATACCATCCACCATGCACATTTTATCGACAACAATATGCACGCTTGCGACCATAACATCCCTCACAAGTGCCATTGCCTTGGCCGCTCCGGCGGGCAACAAGATGCCATCACATTGTCTTGCCGGTCAACTTTACTGCGGATGGAATCTCATAGGCAATAACGGTAGGATAGCTTTTTCTTTAGCATGGTTCTATTTAGCTAACAGGGAGTATCAGGCTGGTCCCCTGACAACCTGCGAGATATTTTATGCCAAAGACTTGGGAAATGCGACCATAGCAACGGCGATGCTTGGAATTCGCTGTGGAGGTGTGACAGCGACTGGACGGCTACGCCTTTGTATGTATGCGGTGGCCAAGATAGCTGTGTCGTAGACAAGTATACCTGGACGTTTACTTGTAGAGGGGGGAGCTGCTAGAGAATTTCGCAAATATGGGGGTATTCATACGCTGTTAGTCTCTAAATATATACCAACCCCTCTTTTTCAAAGAATGAAGGTACCGCTGGTACAAAGAATGAACGTAGGCGATGGATAATGATTCGTCACGTGAATTCCTGTCACATGAGCGCCATCACGTTCTGCCGCTGGTGACCGCCGCGTGTCAGCAGCTGTAACGCGAGGGACCCGGCCTCGTCCATCATCCATCTTCGACGTCCATCGTCTAATCTTCGCATCTTACTACTTCTCGTTCCTGGTATTTAGTTGGCCGCGCTCCCCCGGTATTCGCTTCGCCAAAACTCTACCTTCAGTCTTTGTATGTGATGGCTAGTCTTCTATCCCTGCCCCGCGAGCTACGCGATGAAATTCTCGGCCTCGTTCTGCTGTCTCGCCCGCGAGCGCATGGTACGAGTGAGGTCGCTTTTGGCGAAGGAGCAGAGACGCTTGTGAATTCATGCCCTTCGAAAGAAAAAGCCGAAGACATATTTCTCAATCACACAGGCTCATTGAAATTTGTTCCCGCGTTCTCGGCACTCCTCCTCACGAACTGGCAGTTGCACGAGGAAACGAAAGACGCTCTGCATAGGATTCCGGCGAATGGTCTAGAATACGAACTTGAAATCGAATTCAGAGAAGAACGAGGGTTTTATTTCACTTGGAAGTCTATTCCGAAACTCTCTCGCTTTGTCAAATGCCTTCGCGTCAGTTTGCGCACCTCGGGCGTGTTAGAGCCACCAGCGAGCACTTCTGTATGGTCTACGGCCCAACACTTGGAACTTCAAGGGCCTCCTGCTCTGATCTGGCTTTGTTACGACATACTTCAACGTCTTGTGAGGCTAAATACAACCCCCCGGCTCGGCGATGATCGCAACGATTCAATTGTTACACTGAACCACCTAGAAATCGATTTTGCGATGCCCAAAGAGACCCACCTACTACCGCCTATTGAAATACTCGCCGGGCACGGCTTTAGGGGGCGACATACCCAAGGTCGATATTGCGGCGATAGCGAATTCAAGATAGTCCGGCCAGAGTGGATGTACACTCTGGTACACACAAACGTGACTGGATCTTTTGAGGGTTGGAGACGACTACACCGGGGTGCCGAACGCCAAAGAATCGTTCTCGAATGTGTTGGCGGTGTCTGTATGACAGTGGGCGGGAGATTGAAGGCGAAGGTCGAATTTGCGCAATTGGTGGCTTCGATGTCGACTACAAGTTGGTTAGAGAACTGGTACGAGATGGCAGGATTTGATAGGAGTACTCAACATCGGATGTGGACGAAAAGGACATATGCAAAGCGACAGTTCAACGGGCTTTCAGCCAAGCGACCTTCATCCCTGAGAAATTGCCTGCTTTCACAAGACTAGAAGAAGACTGTGGTTTTTCACTATGTCCGTCATTACGTTCTAAGACTAGGTCTGTCTATGGCGGAAACTTTTCAAACGAAGACCATTTTCTGGCGGCCATAGACCCCAACCCTGAGAGAACGAACAAATCCAGTCACTTGTTATCCCCCTACTTCTCCCAGGAGGACCCTAGGACTCAATCCTATGCACGGCATGGCTTAGTGAAGCCACGTAAGACGTTGCGGAAGTAAAGCCAACGCTCGGGCCGAGAAACAATTCACGGAGCTCTATGATCTTTGCGTGGCACGGAAAATAAAGAGGCTTGAAAATTAGTGAATCTTTGACTAAGACATACCACAGTTTGCGTTTCTGTCGTGGCTACCTTGTATGCTCGGAAGAGAGATGACATCTCCAGTTACATGGACTCAGTTTTTGGATGTCATTGGCTTTTTTACACGTCGCATCAAACGAACACCTAATGAGAGGAACTATCTAGTTCTATGAAGGAAAATCAATGTCAAGTTACAAGATTACTTGGCAGTTGCTTCACCTAGACTGTCAGGACTGGTTTTTGACGTACACATTTTGTGCCGTTAGTCCCAAAATAAAATTGATGTCCATCAGAGAGGCTGAGTACGAAATAGTTAGATCAAGCTATTCCCATACACACCTTATGCTTGTCACTCGGCTTCATTCTCAGGCCGCGTCATGTGTAAAACTCTTTTTTATTCATTGAGCTCTTCTTTACTATAGGGGTGCGCGTTCACTCTTCGGCCGTTTCGCTGCATTGGGCATTTCAATGCCACGCACATGGTACCTCCAGCTGAATTAGTGGAGCATTCGGTCGCCGCCAGAGAACATAAGGGTGCCAAGGAAGTTGAACGTAATGCTTGTGTGGAACTACCCCACAAGTCAAAGCTTCTCAACCAAGCATCGGCCCTTCCATGTTTCAGCCCTACTCCGCCTCGTTCCTTTCTCGTGCGCCTCAACAAGAGTGCCACACATGACTAACCAGCAGATGTCTGTGGTATTCATAGCACATTTGACGCATTGCACTTTTTCTTCTAGGCCCGCTCTCCCTGCCATGACACAAAATTCGCACTGAGGCCGCGAAAGTACTACGCGGCCACGATGCGTCATCTTAGAAACAACGAACACAGGAGAACGTCGCAGTGTACGATTAACGAATACAAAAGGCAGACATCTCTTCACTATCCAGTCTCACCACCCACTCACCACAACTC
Organism: Melanomma pulvis-pyrius CBS 109.77; assembly: GCA_010093585.1. Lineage (NCBI taxonomy): Eukaryota > Fungi > Ascomycota > Dothideomycetes > Pleosporales > Melanommataceae > Melanomma > Melanomma pulvis-pyrius. The sequence goes on from MU001885.1 coordinate 66,442, forward strand.
CAATACTTCCAATCATTCTCTCGTTCTCATTCTTGTGTTTTCAACTCCCTCAATCATTAATAATCAATCGTCGAGTCTTCTTTCAACTCCTCAACATCAAGATGCAGTTCACCACCTCCACCATCGCTCTCGTTGCCGCGCTCATGGCTTCCTCCGTCTCTGGAATGCCCCTTGAACTTAACCAGCGCGCGCAAATGTGCGGCACCGCCCCATCTGCCTCAGGGTCTCAGGCACCAATCTCGTCGCCAACCGCCGCCACGGCCGATGCTTGCATGAAGCTCTGCAACGCCAATTCCAATTGCCTGAGCTTCGCCTTTGGTCTCCCTGCAAACGCCAAAACGCCCACCTGCGAGCTCTTCGCCGTGGCTGGTGCCCAAGTTCCCTCCCAGCAGGCCAACCTCGTTGTCTTTGACAAAGCCTGCAGCGATGTTCCTACCGTGGCGCCTACCACCGCCAACCCCGTTGGCCTCACTGCCAGCCAGCAAGCCCAGCAGCAGCAAGGTACCCAAACCCAGGGAACTCAGCAGCAAGGAGCGCAACAACAAAGCCAGACGCAGGCACAGCAGGGCAAAAATCAGAGGCGCAACGTGTGCGGTGCTGCGCCCACTGGGCCGGCCACTAGCTCGCCTACTCCGTTGAAAACGGACGCATCCATCAAGTCGTCGCCGGACTGCCTTGCCCTTTGCAAGTCTACCCCTGGATGTCAGTCAGTTGAATTCGGCAAGTCGACTGCCAACGGCAACGATGAATGCCGCCTTTTCTCTGTCCCGTCCTCCCAGCTCCCAGCCCCTACTACTGGACAGAGCTTTGTTGCCTTCGATACTGGCTGCTAAGCGCTCAAATTTTGGGCGCAGGAGAACAGCATGTAATGTTTTCCTTAGTTTGGTTGCATGTCTGGAGTGGCAGTTGATGTCTAGTGTTGAAAATATTGGGGGTTGAAAGCATTTTGAAGGCGCAAACACTCACAGTCTTTACGGTCACATGTATATAGTATGGTTTATGGTTTTATAGAGTATGGTCACAATTAAATCCCATTGCGCAATGGAAACCAGCGGCTTCGGCCGCGAAATTTGTGTCTCACAGTATTATTGGTCTTCCTACAGCTCGCTCCAATTTTCTCAATGTCGGGTCTAAGAACGACAGTGCTCCCACATTCGCGTCTAATATCTTTGGGCGTTCAATATCGAGGGCAGTAACTGGCTGCGTACTTGAAAGCCGGCCCTAACTCTACAGAAAGCAGCAAGATAGGAAATATGTCTCTAATAAGAAGAACATCTTTTGAGCGTATAGCCAAATACTTAGGACCGCAGAGTGTTTAGAGAAGACAATATGTAGAAGAAATGAGTGGCCGAATACAAAAACAACCGTATTCACTGCGGAATCTGTGGATCAAATATCCACACGCTGCGTAGCGGATGGGTGAGTATGCTTTTAAATTATCGTACACGCATTCGCTAATCGGACACTAGGGAGAGACCATGTATCCTTACGTCGTAAGCCACGAGATCATCGGCAAAGCAGTCCGCGTCGGCTCAGACGCCAAACACATCAAAGTCGGCGATCGCGTTGGTGCTAGCGCCCAATCTGACCACCTAATGCAATGACTATAGTCGCGGTCTTGAGAATAGATGAAATTGCAGTTGTTAGATTAGTTGTTGCTACCTGGAAGGTGTGGGAAACCAGCGATCGCCAATCTTGAGAAAGATTCTGAGATGAGCTACGATGCTCAAGACGACTTGACTGACAGTCTTGCAGAAGAAAGTGCGAGACCAAAGTTTAGTATTTCACTGTATAAAAGTTGTTGCTAATTTGAGGCTGCAGTTTGAAAGAGGAAAGGGCAGCGATGGCTTAGATATATTTTGTCTAGACTAACGCGATGCAGAACAGCATCCAATACATTATCCTCATCTCGGATGAGGTTGTCATCCACGAGTGACCAAGAAAATTGTACCAAATATCTTACAGAAACTATTTACTTACGTACGTCTACGCGGAATCACGCCAAATATCCACTCACAAATGCGCTTTAAACTTCTCGTTCTCACGAAATCTCTTAGGCCAAATGCCCTGCTTTCCCGGGGACAGAATGCCATTGGGATCAACGGCGTCTTTGATCGTCTCGACGAAACGTCGATATGCGTGGTCGTTGAAGTCATACAAGCCTGCTACGAGGTCTAGACAAGAACAAGATCAGCACGCGAATCCATCATTGAAACGAGTTGTTCGACCTACCCATGGTATTGATATGACTCCTGTACTTGCTGTACCCCCGCTTTCGTCCCTCTTCAAATAGATTCGCGAATATCGTCTCTACGGCCTGTCGATGTGCGAGATTCGTTTTGTCGAAAGTCATCATATTGACGAAGATGACGTGGCGCTCGTGCATGAAGAAATCGCAGAAGAGATCGAAGGATTCGGCTTCGCAGATGCTGGGTGATCCTGTTAGTGCTGCTCAATTAATCCACAGCGTGTACAGCATACCTTTTTGCAGTCTTTACCCATTCTAGGACTGTCGCACCGCTCGATGGAATAATCGGACTGTAGTCGTAATGTGCGCCGATGCCACCCCCATCCTTCGGTAACCGGAACTTTACCATAGGTAAACTCCAAAGAGACGGCATGCCGACAAAGAACCCTCCATGAGGATCAGGTACTGACGCAGGGTCCAGAGTCTCGCCATCCGGCGCGGAAAATATGTCCCCCGTTAAACGACCCTTTGGTGCTTTGAGGGCCACGATCTTCTTCAATTCTTCGAAATGCGCCTGTATCACGTCTCTTGCACCATAAAGCCCAAACTTGGCATTCCAGTACCCAATATCAAGCTGCTTCTGTAACTCCTTCAAACGCCACTCTGGTATCGGACCGGATTCAGGCCATAGCTCTTCCCGCTTCCCCATCATACCTAGCCATTCCACAAGATTCGAGACGTAGACAGTGTTGGGTAGGAGACCATCCCGACGTAAGGGCCCAAAGACATCGACGATTGTTTCCACGTCTTCGAAGTCCGGCATGTCAAAGGAGCAGGACATGAATGCTTGTGGTGCAGGCGTAAGCCAGATCCCCATTTTTGTGACGATGCCCAGGTTTGATTGGAGGAAGAGGCCTTCGATACTAGGGCCGAATGTGAATTTCGAGAGATGCGAGGAGGGGGAGCCAGATACGGCGAATTGACCTGTCCGCACTAGTTCGCCGTTCGCGAGCATGGCTTCCACGCCGCAGATGTGTTGATGATGTGTTGCTGTAGGCGTGAAGCCTGTGCCTCGATCGAGCGTATTGCCCACAACAGATCCCCATCCTAGGGATGGCACCGAAGGCCAGACTTTTAGCTTGTGCTCTACGCAGTAGTCGTATAGTTCGGTAAAGGTGACGCCAGGCTCGACCACGGCGTAGGAGTATTCGGCGTTTACTTCGAGGATCTTGTTCATTCTGTGGAGATCAAGTGCGATGCAACCGTTGACACGCGGAGCAGGACCGCCATATCTGTTTCGTCCAATTCATTAGTTCAAATTCAAGGTCGTTGAAATGAGAAGACCCAAACGAAGGAATGGAGCTTACCCAAGGTTCTTGCCTCTCGAAAACGTCCACACCGGAATGTTGTACTCGTTTGAGATATTCAGCACGCGCCTCAATTCCTCGATATTCTTCGGCCGCACAGCCGCACTTGGCATCTTGCGCTTTCCTTCAGCCTCGTATAGCTCATACGGGTCAATGTATTCCTCCAGCGCATCGCCCTGTAGCACTTGGTCGTGGCCGACGATGACCATGTACTGCATCACCGCAGCATCGAATGCATATCGCGTAACTCCAGGGGGTAGAACAGCCTTCAGAGGTGCGGTTATGGAGTCCTTGAAGAGGTTGGCGTGAACTGTCTGGTATTCAGCATTGCGATAGGCTGGAGTCGGCATCGTCGAAGCGCAACAGGAGCGAGCGAAGTACGTTGGTGTGATCGATGAAGAGCTGGGAATATCTCTTGAAGATATGTCGTTTGTCGTTCGAAATTACGGGCCCACATGAATTCTAGATCCGAACGCGTCGCTCCACGCGATGCGATGAAGTGGAGGTTTGGGGGCTTCCCCACAATGCGGAGAAGACCCCACATCTCCAATCTTGGTCGTCTGGAACGGCTCCCCAAAGGAGGTACTTGGGTGCTCCCAATTTATGGCTGTGGACACTACGATAATTACGGCTGTCGCTTGCGATAAGTGAAAAGTGAAGCGTGATGTTGGGGTTGGAATGCCCTCCAAAATCGAGTCTGATCGAGATGTGGGGAAAACAGCCAATGAGAATACAGAGTCTCATTCCCTTTTCCGACTGGCTGAATCCTGAAGATTAACTGACAACCCCACCAATCGTTTCTTGTCTTTCTACGCAAACAGCTGAAATCTAAGTAGTTTTACCCCGACCGATCTACAAGCACCTTTACTTTTCTTTTTCTTTTCGCAAAATCTTAAAAGCTCGTCGCCCAAAGGCGAGTCAGCAATCCAGCATTCTAGCAAGGTTCCATGGGAGGAGCTCAATCACCACACTACACCCAGTGTTGTTTCTTAGTAACGATATCTGAGAGCCTAAAAGCGCTATCAAAGCATGAAATTAGTCGTGGCAGTATCAGAGGCTAGTTTCAGCAATAGTAGAGTCCGTCATATACAAACGGGCAGAGAATACGACTTCCTCCACTTTTCCTTTCGCAGAGGAAGTTCTAAAACGCGAAGTCATAAATGTGATCTATCGCATTTTCCAACCCTCAATATTCTAGTTTGCTGCCTCATTGGTCTCAATATGGAGTTGCGTTATCGCACATGGCGTCCGCAGCTCCTCACATTTATGTTCAGAGCGCATAACTTTCCCCTGTATCTTCCTCTTCCGTTCACCTTTGACCACCAAGACAACGAACCCGGAAATACTTGAAAGGGATCTTCTATTCGAGTCGGAAGTCATCATCGTAGCCCGCACATTATACGACCTTTTTCTGGATCACCTCGTGGAAAAAAGTACTCTTAGCACTCTTGCTCAACTCTAAATGAATTTTGCTCGATGCGAAAATTTCTTGAGGGGATCTTCGCGTCAAAGCTATTTCCACCAAGTGCCTTCCTAGCTAATGCGCTCGCCGCCCGGTAAGACTACAAATATAACCGCACACGCCGCTTAAGATATACGGAAGTAGCGAGTATAACTTTAGTGTTTCTTCGAACATCGATATGAGCCTGTTCTGCATCTGATCATGAAGGGAAATTCCGAATGCTACTACGATGCGTAGAAGTTGCGACTGGATGATGTTATATAGCGCATCCACACCTCTCCCTACAAGGATCAAGCGATTTAGTAGAGGCGTGAAAGCAATATCAGATTGGTTTGGCGAAAAGGCTAGGTATTTATATAAAAACTTCGCCAGTTCAAAAGGCTTTTGGCTAGACTCGTCCGATCTTTAGTAGGCAGCAAGTCGTCTCTTCATCACGGGGGTTTCTTTTCGTGGTCACCGAAAGAAGACCCCGGGTGCTGAAGAAGAGACTCCCAGGATCCAAGATATCTTTCTATGGCGCGCAGTTTGTTTCAAGGCACTCAAGGAAAATAGCATAGCTGTGCACCAACCTGCGTCAGAATAGCCACACATGCAACTTCTAGGTCAATCAACAGCAGTAATGGAATGGGATACAACAATCAAGCTCGGCTAATGTCTCGTACATAGTGACCTCAGTGAAGGTGGAGACCCGAAAGCTGAACAGTAAATATATTGAGTGAGTAGTATCGAGAAGCTAACTAGACTACGAACTACTTCCACGCTAAAATATGCATCGTAAAGTCAGCGACATTGGCCTTCCCTACCTTCGTCAATCTCGACACCCGGGCCGCGAAAAACTGCACCATGCATGGCATAACTCCACGCCACAAAACCTGCGAGTGAGGTCTTAGAATACACTACAGCAGCACCAAGCACCATAAACATACATATATCCAACAGCACGACGAACAAACGATCCGGTTCTTCCCAGCCCTCGAGAATACTTTCATAACGGTGCTTCTACGTTTGCGGGTTGAAAGATGGAACTTCTCATGCTGCGTGCGCAGACCCACGTAGCATGTCGACAGTAGGATCTTCGCTCGCTTTGGGCGATGGGGATGGAGTGGATGCCGTGCTCGTTTCTCTTTCTGCCGGACTTGGTGTCAGTACTAGATGAGCCCATGAAGCTCATGACTACCTGCGGGGGGCGCCTAAATGTTAGAAATGGCCCTGGAGATTTCTGAGGGTGAAATTTAAGCAACGTAAGGTATAGAATTTTGCGAACGTACATTGGTAGATATTGCTAGTCGTTGTGAATGACGGCTGCCGACTAATTTATATCTGATGACACAATCAGGCATACATATTTACGCTGATCCACAGTATCTATATATTTAAAGGGACTATAAATAGTAATTTTAAATCCTCTGTTAGAATTGTAGATGTCAAAAGAAGACTGCTCCTCAATTAGTCTGACTTGCCAACGTTACTTATATGCGCAGAAGATGAGACTTCATCTTCCCTTAACCAGACGCCCAATCTCCCATCGGCCTCTTCAAACATACTCCTTACTCAACAAGCACCCCTGGAACCAACCACCCCACCCCATCACCCCTTAAGCTCAGTAAAATGGCCCAAGATCCCCATCCTCTCCTCCTCACTCAGCCGAATGGCAAACCACTCCTCCAGCGCAGCGACCCTCTCACCCTCGGACACACACTCGCGCACAACCTGCGTCTTGCCCCCCAAATTCTCCTTCACAACCCCATGCACCAGCATCCTCTTCCCAAACACCTCCTCCTCGCCCTCGCCACCGCCCTCCTTCCCCCGCCTCAAGAACTTGACCACGATGGGGATCATCTTCTGGAACGACTCGGGCGAGCACCCCGTGTACCAGTTCATGACCTCGAAGTCGTCGTGGAAGAACTCAAACTCGGCAAAGGCGTAGAACGAGTTCCAGGCGAGGCTGGGCCCGTTGCGGTACTGGTAGATCCAGAGCTTGGTCGCGTCAGTGCGGTACGTCTGCAGGGGGATGTGGTCGTGCACGAGGCGGATCTCCTGCGTGCCCAGGTTGTGCAGCGCATGGCCGTGGATCATAGGGAGGGGCTTCGTGGCGCCGTCGCCGCCGAAGCCGACGTCCAGCATGTATTTTGCTCCCGAGGGGAGCGTGACGATGTTGACGATGTGGCGCCTGTGTGCATGTTAGACCTTGGGCGCGTGGGCAGTGCGAGACCCCGTCCGTAACTCACCAGCCGACAAACTCCCCGCTCGGCACGCCGCCGTCTCGCATCCGGATACGGACGCCCGCCGTGTACGCTGTGAAGCCTAGCCCCCTCAACACGTGATTAAACATGATGCTGACCTCCATGCAATACCCGCCCCGTCCTCTCTTCTCGCCAACCACTTTCTGGAACACGAGTTGTGGATCGATGGAGATGATATGAGTCGGCGAATAGTGCAGGGAGAGGTTTTCATAAGGGATTGTTGAAATGGTGTGGATGTGTAGGGCGGATAGAAAGGCGAGATCGTGCACAGGATTGTTCGCCGGGTGGTATTTCTGCGGGAGTTGGATGTGATCTAAGAAAGCGGAAATCTGAGACGAGTCGTATACGGACGCCATGATGAAGGCGAAGCAAAATGCAAATAGATTGGAGGGATGAAGACAAAGCAAAATGCAAATAGACTGAAGGGAGCGGTGGAAGTTTCGTCTTAAATATGTGAGACTGCTAAAAGGAAATGCTCGTTGGATTGCTGAGTCACCGCTCGTCGACTCACACAGACAGTCCGAGTTCCGATCCCGCACCTACGGTACTCAGTTTAGTCCAGGAGTCGCAAAGGAGTAGAAATCGAAAAGAAACCAGTACGTGGCCAAAAGCAGGTAATATGTCCAAGATCTGTGTCCGTTTCGTTGAACGGGAAGAAATCTGATTTTGGAGAGGATTTGAGAAGCTCCCGAGGTCGGAATGACGCGATGTCATGTGACCAGATCCTTTGAATTCCGTCGGAATGAACATCTCCAATTGTGCACACTACTATTCTTGAAAGTGACGGCACAATTGCTTCACGTTTGGCGGCCTACGACAAGTCCACTTTACAATCATTGGGGCCTAAACAACTTTCTTTCCGCCGAAACGTTTGAGAAGTGCCGCATCTCTCGTGGGGCGGGACTTGAGCCCACACCAACCGAGATGTCAACACTGACTACTTATTGTTGCGCAGAACAAGAATTTCCATCGGTTTTATAATAGCTTAATAAACTTGTTACTTTGTTAACGCCTTCTAAAGCACCCATTCTATAATTGTGTAGTAGGGCGTTTTAGATATTCGTCCATCTACAACTAATTTGACTAAACCTACCGTACGAAGTACGTAGTTGCACGCTGTGAGAGTGTTACAGTGCGACCGTCAAACCCGTCGCCAAGTGCTCCTGCTTGTCTGGTTCTTTATTACAGTCTCGTTATTTGATGAAGACTCCTTGATCCCCAAGAGTTCTGCCCCACGAGAGCTCGTCTACGATAGAACCATCTTTCCTTGGAATTTTTTGTTTTTGGCAATATCCAGTGACACAGTAAAAGCCCTTCTAGTAGATGGAAGATGGCTTTTGCACCTACACTTAGTTACCCACTTTCCAAGTGTTGGCTAGATCTGCGTTCAATGTCGGGGCGACGAATACTAAACCCACAAGCGGCAGAAGAAGGACGAGGTCAGGACAGGCATTGAATGCCAGTAGACGATCCATGGCCAGCGTACCGTCTATAGGTCGAAACTGAATTGATACGGCAAAGCAAAAGCGATAAAAGCGGTCATGTGATACTAGGAGCCTTGAAACAAACTCGCATTCACTGCGTCTTCGTTTGAGCTTATGTAATAAGTCTATTTTGCACCACCGCCACTATAGATAGCCACACACAGGACCAAAAATCGAAATTGAACGAGATCCTCACAACAAGATCCTCACGACAAGACCCTCACAGTAAGACGCTCACGACAAAGTCCATCAAGACAAGACCTTCACGACAAGACCTTCACGACAAGACGCTCACGACAAGATCCTCGCGTCAAGACCGTCACGTTAAGATTGTCATAACAAGACCGTCACAACAAGACCGTCCCGTCAAGACCGCCACAACAAGACCGTCCCGTCAAGACCGTCACGTCAAGACCGTCACAACAAGACTCTCACGACAAGACCGTCACAGCAAGACCGTCACGACAAGACCCTCACACTAAGGCGCTCACGACAAGTCCATCAAGACAAGACCGTCACGTCAAGACCGTCACAACAAGACTCTCACGACAAGACCATCACGTCAAGACCGTCCCGTCAAGACCGTCACGACAAGACCCTTCACCTACTCGACTCTACTACCGACCCGTCACTCCAAGATGTTTACCCTCCCGTTCCACCCCAAGAACAAGTCCCCGGCCCCGCCAACGCCGCACCCCAACGGCACAGCGACGCACGACAATGGAGAGCCACCAGAGGCGAGAGCCGAGGCGGCGGCCATCGTCCCCACCACCATGACCCTGGAGCTGCGACCCAAAGCGCCAGTCCAGGCCGCACCGACCGCGGGGGCCATCGCGCCCACCACCATGACCTTGGAGCTGCGGCCCAAGGTGGAGGACGAGCCCGAGGAGCCCGCCCCCCGTAACGACGAAGAAGAGTATGAGGATGGCCAGCAGGAGAGACCGAGAAAGACGAGCGTGGCTAACACTCCCTCTTCGCAGCGACACCAACCGCAAGGCAGCCTCCGGGCCCGCCACGGCGCCGACCCCCGTCGTGCGCGCGCCCGACGCGCAGAAACCGCACCCGCTCCCAGCGCGGCCAGCCCACGCGGGGATCCCGGTGTGGGTCCCGTCCCCGGTCCCTGTGCGCTGGCACCCGCTCCTTGCGCGCCGGCACCCGCTCCCTGCGCGCCCGTCCACGCCGCCCTTCCTCCGTGGCGACGCGGAGGACGCCCCGGCGTCTCTCCTCTCGCAATTCCGCCACGTCATCAACGTGCGAGATGCCTGGTTTGAGCCCTGTGCCATCCCAGGTTATCAGCACCTGATGAACGTGGAGGCGTGCGGGGTGGAGCAGATGGCCAGGCGGGTGGCGGAGGCCGCCAGGGTGGAGAGGCGGGGGGAGAGGAGGAAGGAAGCGAGGGAGAGGAGGAAGAAAAAGGTGAGGGTGAGGATGGAGAGGCAGGCGAGGAAGGAGAGGCGCGCGGAGAGGGAGCGGGAGGCGGGGGATGAGATGGAGATGTAGGGGGGGATGGGGGGAGGGGGGCCGGAGTGAGGGGCTCGAAGGCAACTTCGGGCCCTTCAGCTCCGGCGGGATAGGTAGTTTTCATGAGTTTTTGAATTTGACATTGGGGAGTGGGGAGTATCATGACCAACAACTGAGCAGAACGAAACCCTTACGAGGACCTGAGCGTGCAGTTTCACTTCATTGTGCCCATTGTGAGAGAAGGTATACCAAGATTTCCGCCTGGAGTTTCGGTAGCAAGTCTCAGCTTGCTTCTGCTTCGAGGCCTTGCCGGAACTAAGACGAGTATAGCAAATGGATCGCAGGATTAGAGAAGCTCACGAGGTGATGACATGCTGAGCCGACTTCTTTGAGGCGTCGGTATGCCCTCCCGACAGCGAGGAGCGCTCGAGGAGCCTTGTAGCCATCATAGGCAGGCTCGTCGCTTCTCGGTGTCGCTCCTAGGTCTAAGCAGGGCCTGCTGCCGTGAAACCGTCGACTCGATGTCTTGCTCCGTCGTGCCGTCTACTTTACCCAAACCGACCTCGGACTTGCAGATTTTTCCCCCTTGCCCTACTAGGTGATCACTTACGCTCCAACATATCCTCCATCCTCTCCTTTTCCACATTGACAGCCCGACATCACGCCCTCTCGCCTCTGCCTTCTCGCAGCAGCAACAACAGCGGCTACACGTCCGCTTGCGCTTGATCTCATCGCAAGACCTGGTGATCTATTCTCGCCTTCAGTGGTCAAGATGTAGAAGACGGCGTTCCGAGAGCAGGGCCTCCATGAGATAGCTTGTATGGTATGGTATGCGGTGGATCGAGGGGCGATGAAACGAGGTCCGTGGTCGCAACGAGGACAGTAGAAACAGACGGTGAGTCCCTTGGAGCACGGCAGCACCCGAGTCTTGATCAGATTGGACTGTTACGATGTTATGAATGGAGAGCAGTGGTCGATGGGGAAGGAAGGAACAACCGAGTGCTAGCGCCGACATCCCTGCCCGGATGTCGGATGAACCACCCGGTGCAATCTACGATCTAAACTACAAAACTCCCCTTCGCATATACAGCGGTACGTGGTCGAGCCTCGTTTCATGGACTCGGCCGAGATCCAGCCCTCTTACCCTTGTAGCAGCTTACCGCAGTCCAGGACGAGCCTGGAAAGAGTGGGGAGTTGCGTCATACTGTATCTGCGAGGCATGCTTATGCATACACCGCAGGTGGGCGTGCGCCATGCTGTGTCCCGCGAGCTAGCCGTGGTCGCACGACGACTCGGCTCACTCAGACACGGCGGTGTAACATGTAGGTATGCGAAGGATGTCCAATCAATCAGACAAAGGTCAACAGAACGCACATACCTCCGTATCTAACATGGTTTGATTGCAAGTAACTCATCTACCATTAAGGGTGCCTGGTTACAGGACCCCAGTGCTTGAAAGTAAAGCGAAGCGAAACAGAACCGAAAGCCTGGCGCAAACCACTTTTCAGGAACGGAAAATAGATTCCGTAAGCTAAGCAAAATGCCGCCAAGAACGGGAACAGAATGGGAGGCTAGCCATGGCGGCATGTAAGAAGACGACCGTAAATCTTGTCTTGAGTATACCGTATAAGTCCGGGCGTGTACGTCTCGGAGGGAAGGAAAAAAGTGGCCAAGGTGACAGTCAACGGGGGCAAGACGCTTTCATGATCCCGTCGACCCGAGGAGCGGGGCGAGAAGAAACAAAACAAGGCAAAGAAAACAGCAAAGAGAGTCGTAAGTCGTAAGTGCAAATTGATGGTCGCACTCTTGTCCTTGGCCAGGCTGGCAACCAGAACCATCCAGCCCGGCGAACCCATGCGCCCAACTCCAAAGTCAACTCCAGTCAACTTCCCCGTCTACGCCGCCCATGCTCAACTCGTGATTTTTAAAAAAGCGCGCGGGGATCAGGAAAGGGGATCGTCCACGGCATCGTCTGGGACAAAGATGCCCCAGAACAAGACCTCTACGTTTTCCCGGCCTCGCAGCGGGCCCCCGTATACGTCGGCACACATCTCGATGGGGATCTCGACCTTGAGACAGCCGTGGCCGAGGAAGGTGAAGAGCAGCCACGAGTCGTAGGGGGGGAAGGCGCCGTTGTCCTCTGGCTTCCTGCTGAGGATGCCGCGGTTCTGCAGCGAGGGGGACGGCGGCACGTGAAAGATGTGGTAGGGCAGTGTTTCGAGGGCGTTGGCCACGAAGAAGGAGGAGCTGAGGGCCAGCTCCAGGGACGTCCAGTCGGAGTGGGGGGGCGAGGTTGGGAGGAAGCGCAGGGTGCCGAAGCGCAGGTTGGTGGGTCGACCGAGCAAGTCGAAGAGGGCGGTGGAGTAGAGGCGGAAGTAGCCATTGTGCAGGGAGTCGAGCGCGCCCAGGTCGGTGGCCGGGGGGACGCTGGCGTCCAGGGCCGAGTGCAGACGCTCCTCGACGCTCTTGCCCAGGGTCTCTGCGGCGCGGAGGGAGCAGAGGATCTGCTTGCGGGTGTACTGGGTGCTGAGCTCGGCGAGGGCCAGGCGGCAGGCGTGGTGTCGCAGGTCGTCCCGCCGCCGGCGCCGGAGCTCGCGCTGGGCGTCGTCGAGCGAGCGCAGCAGGCCCGTCTCGAAGGCCAAGACCAGTTCGTCGTACTCGCGCATGACGCGCGCCAGGGGGGAAGCCGTGGTGTCTCCCGATTTTGCGCTCTTGCGGGCGGGGTCGCTCTTGCGGGCGGCCATTGAGGCGGCCCGGGGCGGGCACAGCAAGGGGCGGC